>CAKNXH010000142.1:352258-383182 GCA_932178445.1 Andricus quercusramuli | reverse complement strand
AATTAGTAAACGACTTGGCACTTACAATCACAAATTCGGTATTAATTCAGATTTAAACAGAAAGTATGTACTTCAAAAACTTGTGTTTGAGGATTTTCGTTCGATCGTCGAAGTTAAGCAACGGTTGAATCTTTTTTACTCGGATGGGTGCCGTCAAACAATTTTTCAGCTTTGAAGTTGCCTTCACTCTCGAACTATGAAATTTTGTAATATTCCGAAAAATTAAAACCTTTTTGTAAAAAATTCACAAATATTGACTCAAAATCATACCAGTTTTCTGACCAAATAACCATTCCTGAGGTCCAGTTCATGAAATTCCAAGAATTTTGAATATTATTTGAATTCCAAGATGCTTTTCTGCACACGAAAACCGTCAGAAAATATTTTTAAACTACTCTGTCATTAAAATTTCAGTGCAGCAGTTCAGCTCATAATTTTCTTTTATTGCAGCCGGTATACGTCAGAAATATCAGGATTTATTTATTCATTCTATATGCTCATTAAGAAGAGAAATATTGTTTCTGAATAAAATTTACATAAACCTCTTTTCTTCTGATAGGAAATACGTATTAAACTCAATGAAGCCTGCGGGACATCTAAATATCATTTTTTTAAACAAGAAAAATGTGCATTCATTTTTTTGTAGATTTGAACAAATTTGAGAAGAATATGCATGAAAAGTCGCAAAAAAAATTGGACCACACTAATTATACTGGCCCATTGTAAAAAAAATGATTTACCACAGTGAGAGGCGAAAGAAGAGAATCCCGAGCGCGTCGCCAAGTCAAGAGCGACGCTTTTCTCTATCCTGGCATACTACTCTAGCTTCCTTCACGTCCATGCATTTTTTCATGCAAGCTCTCGTGTTTCTATGGCTTCTTATCTCTCTTCGGATTACTGTCTCATTTACAGATTCTAACCATTCTTTCGGCGGTCTACCTCTGGGCATTCTGTCATTTACTTGACCTCTATACACTTCTTTCGTTAGTCGTTCATCTTTTATTCTTTTAAACCTCTTTTTTCTTATCAGAAATATGTATTAAACTCAATGAAGCCTGCGGGACATCTAAATATCATGTTTTTAAACAAGAAAAATGCGCATTCATTTTTTTGTAGATTTGAACAAATTTGAGAAGAATATGCATGAAAAGTCGCAAGAAAAATTGGACCACACTAATTAAACTGGCCCATTGTAAAAAAAATGATTTACCACAGTGAGAGACGAAAGAAGAGAATCCCGAGCGCCTCGCCAAGTCAAGAGCGACGCTTTTCTCTGTCCTGGCATACTATTCTAGCTTCCTTCACGTCCATGCATTTTTTCATGCAAGCTCTCGTGTTTCTATGGCTTCTTATCTCTCTTCGAATTAGTGTCTCATTTACAGATTCCAACCATACTTTCGGCGGCCTACCTTTGGGCATTCTGCCATATACACTTGTTTGGTTAGTCGTTCATCTTTCATTCTCATAAACCTCTTTTTTCTGATGGGAAATACGTATTAAACTCAATGAAGCCTGCGGGACATCTAAATATAATGTTTTTGCACAAGAAAAATGTGCATTCATTTTTTTATAGATTTGAACAAATTTGAGAAGAAAATGCATGAAAAGTCGCAAAAAAAAGTAGACCACACTAATTATACTGGCCCATTGTAAAAAAAATGATTTACCACAGTGAGAGGCGAAAAAAGAGAATCCCGAGCGCGTCGCCAAGTCAAGAGCGACGCTTTTCTCTGTCCTGAATCCAAAGTGGAAGGGGAGTTGGATTTCCTTAATAAAATGGGGCGCAAACGCCACGCCAGCGAATATCTCGCTGATAGTGGCACGGTCAGCTCGACGTCCACCACGAAAATGCTAGAGGGGTTGCTAGGGAAAATCTAGAGAAGGTGGTAAGAGTGTGAGGCGGTTGCTTAGGCTGATTCAATCTGACACGAGGTTCCAGCTTCCAGCCACCCTCCGCCCGGCCTGACTTTCGTCGGATTTCCGTCGTGGCCCACCCTGTCCATGCCGCCAAATAGAAAGAGACTAAAGAACATTTTGATTAGCATTAACGGGCCGAAGTGGTGGAAACGGTTTCTCAACGTGTCGCCAAAATTTATTCGAAATCAGATGATCGGAGAGATAGGACCTTTGGAAGAAGAATCGGGAGCTTCTCGTTTTATCCCTTTATCTCGAGAGGAATCGAAATCGCCTTCACATTTTTACAGCACGCAGACGCAAAAGTTTTCGAGTTTAAGGGGATGCTTCACAACCCCTTTGCCAAGTTAGCGTTCTCTAAATCTGACACGTAGTCCGTAGACCACTCGGTGACTTTGTGGGGCTCGCGATAACATTAGTATGGAAATTATTGTCCACTGCTGTTTCGCAAGAGGAAGATAGTATTGATTTTTGAGCTTCAGGAAGACACTTGGCATCAATTTTTTCTCTTCTCTTCTTCAACCCTTCAATTCTTTATTTCGCTTGGTACATCTAAAAATTGATTTTTTTTTGTTTCATGCCTCGAGATACAATCTTGTTATCTGGACACGAAATAATGAACTGAGATTCATTCTAGAATAAGAAAAACTAGCCAGGAAATTAAAAAAAAAGTGTGATTGATTTATTGTATATCTGCTACATGTAAAATACAAAAACTGATAAGAATGAATATTTAATTATTTATAATGGGTTTTCTTGCACATAATTCTGAATATTAATTTAGATCAAAATGATCTGTGGACTACGACTTTTAATTTTATAAAATTAAAAGTCGTAGGGTATTCAGAACTGACATAATATCTCTAGAACAAGGAATGTTTGAGAAATTTTTAAGTGTCAGGTTGGCAGAAAAATCACAAATTTTCTGCGTATTGAACTATAAATTTCTTTGTCCTGGGAATTAATTATCTTTCTTTCTAAAAAAGTGTTTCTTTAGGTTTACCTAATTCTCACAACCACTTCTGGAAGATTTACAACATCCTAGAAACAACAAAATAGTTTAATTTTCCATATAAGAGATGAATTTTCAACTAAAATTAGGAATATTCAACTACAGTGGTTGAATTTTTAGTTTAAAAGTTAATTTTTAAGCGAAAAATAAAATAACTTTTAAACAATCAGTTAAATTTCCCAGAACATAGTTGAATTTGCACATTTAAAAAATTGAATTTGCAACCAAATAGTTGAATTTTCAACTAAAAAGGTAAATTTTCAACCAAAAGTGGATTAGTTGAAGTTTTAGTGAAAAAAAATTTATTGAAAAAAAAAAGAATTTTTCAACAAGTTCAACAAGCTTGAACAAACCAGATAAATTGTTAACCAAACAGTTGCGTTTTTAACTGATAAATATGAAATTTCTACCAAAAGTGTGCATTTTCAAACAAAAAATACGACTTTTCAACATAAGAGTATAATCGTCAATCAAGAAATATTTTTCAGTTGAGCAAGAAAAAAAAATCAACAAAATTGTTGAATTTTTAACCAAAAAAGACGAATTCTCAATTAAAAATATGATAGAAGAAGTTTTATATACAAACAGAATTAACTTAAAATAAAAAATAGTTGAATTTTTAACTGAAGAGATAAAATTTCTAACAAGAAAGATGAATTTTTATATCAAAAAGACGGATTTTTAAAAACAGAATTGAATTTTGAACCAACAAAATTTTACAGTAAAAAAAATTGACCAAATTGTTGGATTAGCAAGGCAAAAAGGCAAATTTTTCACAAAAACATAAATATTCAACATGAAAATATAAATTTTTAGCAGAAAAGTTCAGTTTCACCTAAATAGTCGAATTTTCCAACGTAAAATAAAGAATTTTCAAAAAAAAAGCGATTGGATTTTCAACCAAAGAGAATGACTTTGTTATAACTTTGTTAACAAAACTTTCTAACAAAATTGTTGAATTTTCAACCAAATAATTAAATTTTCAACTGAATAAATACATATTTAACCAAAAAAGATGAATTCTCGATGAAAAATGTAATAGTAACCAAAACTCATTTAAAAAATATCAAAATTTCAACTAAACATTATTTTCCTCTTCGCCGTTAAAAATATTTGTGTCCTCTCATACATTTGTAAATAAAAAATTCCCCTTTTTTCATGGATACTCAAAATAAACGTAAACTGTTGATTAAACACGAATATTTTTTGGCTGTTAAAAAAAAAGTTAAAAAATTAGTTATTAATACTCATTACTAAATAAAAGGCTGCTAATATCTTGAAGAAACGCATTTTTTTTTTCATACAATCTCCTTGGAAGTCAAGCAATTAGTTATTTACACTTTAATAGGTTCAAAAAACCAAGTTTTTACCTATAAAAATATCCAAACAGAGCATTTGCTAAATAAAATTGTTTAAACAATCATCAATTATTACTAGATGACAAAATCTGATCAGTAAGTGACATTTCCCTATAATTTTTGACCGATTCAGTAGAAAAAACATGATTTATTTCATCATAAATAAGAGCTGCGGATAATTTTTTATGCAATTTGTTTATAAAATAAGGACTTATTTATTATTTTTCATTAATTCAATTAAAAATTGGGTTTTGTCTATAAATTGTTTAAATGTAGTGCGAATCAATTGACAGATCACTGTCAATTTCCATGAATCCAGTTTCACTCACTTAATTGTTTATAACAAATTCAATAAATTGTTTAAAAATTTCTAAGCTATTAGAAAACTTTTGTGTATAGTTAAGATTTTTAAAAAATTTTTACCTACTAGAAAATATGTTTCTCATACTTTTTTCACTTGGATTCAGTGCACAGTGATACAAGAAAGAGAAAACAATCTTAAATTGTAAAGTTAATTGTTATAAACAAATTTTATTAACACATAATCGACATTAGGAATTATTTATCTCCAAAGTGTATATCTGCTCTCAAATTCCTTGCTTTCATCGTTAGAATAATGCGTGGCAATCAAAATTTAAGATTGAATGTTATTAATTAATTATGTAAACAAATGTCATAAACAAATGTTCATCGCAGACATTTATAAGCAGAATAAAATTGTTTTATCTTTTAGTCTTATTGTCATTACGTAACCAGTAATTTTTCTGGAAAACATTTTTATTTAATATTTGTTGTCAAGTTCATAAACAAATTATATAAATTAATGCACATTTTAGGTGTTTTCAGCAAACAAAATAGTTTTATCATCAAGCTTGATTCTAACTATATTATTAGTGATGTTTCCTGAAAAAAGTTGCCATTCAGCACTATTTCTTTATTTTATAAACAAATGATATAAAAAATGTACATTGTAAGCGTTTTCAACCTGAAAGAAATCGTTTTTTAGTCTTATTGTAATTATATTAGATATGATGTTTTCTAAAAAAAATTTCCATTTATCAATATTTTTTTATTTTATAAGCAAATTATATAAACAAATGTGAATTTTAGGCGTTTTTAAGAGACAAGAAATCTTTTTTTCTTCTGATCTTTTTGAAATTATATTTCTAATGATGTTTTAATGAAAAATATTTCATTGCAGCACTAATCGTTTATTTTATAAATAAATGATATAAACAAATGTAGATTAAAGACACTTAAAGGCAGAAAGAAATCACTTTTTTATTTTCGTCTTGTCCATGAATGTCAAAAATTTACATTTGTTCATCTAATTTTGTTGTAAAATATACAAATGGTGAAAAATGACAACATTTTTTCTGGAAACATCATTGGAAATAAATACAAAAAGAACAAATAGTCATCAATAAAAAAATTTAATCAATGAACATAATTGAAAATATAATTTAAAAAATAATAAAAGAAAAAATAATTTCATTCCGATTATAAATGTCTGCAATGTACATTTGTTTACATAATTTGTTTGTAAAATAAAAAATTAGTGACGCATAGCAACATTTCTCCAGAAAACATAATTTTCAAAATAATTTCAACAATATTAGAAGAATAATAGATTTCTTTTCTCTTAAGAACGCGTTAAATGTAAATTTGTTTACATACTTTGTGAAATAATCAAATATTAATGAATAGCACAATTTTTGTAGAAAAAATAATTGGTAATATAATTACAACAAGTATAGAACAAAAAGCGATTTCTTTCTGCCCATAAAATTTTTTTATATAATAATAATAATAATAATATGTAAATTATTTCTTAACAAAATTTGTTTAAAATCATTCAATTTACAAGTTAACCATTTTTTTCCTTTCTCACACCTCTGTTCAATGAATCTTATCGAGGGCAAGTTTAAGATAAAAATTTCTAGGAGATCAAAAATGAAATTCAAAGAATCGACATTTATTTCGCTATGCGTATTGACATAAAAATAAAATAAACAAAAAATTTGGTCCTGAACTTTTCAAACAAAAAGATCTAAAATTGGTGCATAATTGCGTTCTCAATGTCATTTTCAGCTCCATCCAAACTCTTATCCACTCCAAGTTAAAAGGTCAATATTTGGGAATTTCCATCAGCAAACATAAGAATATTATTTAAATTTAAAATTTGAATAAGTACATGTCGTATATTAAGTGTTACAAGGAAGAAAAGAGCCTTTAATTTGAATCAGGTTTTATTTCCCAGAAATGAAGGTACGTACCATCAGGCAGAACTTAATTTAGAGTTCAGCGACTTGGGAAAGTGCAGGGACCTGTGCAAATTTCTTTTTACACGTTTTGAATGTAACCACGTGCCTGAGAGCCGCCCACACACGTGGCGCGTTTTTTCATCAGGTGGCTATAGTGCAATATGATAAACATATTCATGGTGTGGGGTTGACGCATTCCGTATGCAAAGTGCAAGTGGGGACTCGCTTCGTCGCGCGTAAAAAAAAAGGTACCAGAAAAAATGCAAGGTTACCCACATTTTTTATCCGCTCCAACCGCTTAGGGGTTAGGGGTGGGTATAGGGGCCGCAGGGGCCGTGGGAGGATTCGCTCCTAGTGTAGAACGTACGCGGCTTGATTTTTCGCAGAAAACCACCTCAGTAGCGAACAACCCTCTTGTATTGTATCTTCCTGAAGAACAGAGAAACTGTATTTTTCTTAGAATCATTTAGAAAAAGTTAGTGGATCGAGAGAAGCTAATTAGTGAACTTCACCTTATATTCACTACAAACAGTTTTTTCTATTCATGGACTAAATTAGCTTAGAGTAAATGGACTGTTTTTTGGTCAAGGTCAAGCATCTCTTGATTCAAGGTCATTTTTTGAGTATCTTATATTCCAGGACGTTACATACAATCCACTTCAAAATTTAAAAATTTCAAGAATAGTTGTTGAAATCCACAAAAATAGAGCTTATGTAAAAAGTTTTAGAAGAGAATTGTTATGTTGAAATTGTTTAGGTAACAAAAGTTATGTGGATTTAAAAATCTTATCCAATCTGAATAATAAGGTATTAATTTTATTCCTTGGAAGATTCTTTATACTCTTTTTTGGATGGGTTTCGTTAAACCAATTTTTTATTAGAAATCATGCAGTTATTCTTTTTGTAAATAAACATTTCCTAAATAATTGTGATTTTAATAAACCCCATTTAAACAATATTGTAAAGAATCTTTTGAGGATTAAAATTAGCCCTTGATCCTTAGCACTGGATGACAACTGCAACTTTTACCTAAAATTGAAGTGAAAACACAAAAATCCATACATTTGTTAAATAAACAATTTTAAACTATTAATTATTTAAAATAATTAATAGTTCAAAATGCTTAGATTTCTCGTTTAAAATTAGCAGCAATTACATTTGAGTCTCTTTTCGATTTTTCAATTAATTATAAAAGTTGCCTGTATTTTGAGATTGACTATACGTATAGTCAATCTTTAAAGTTAATATAACATATTTTTTTTATAATATATTTTTATATAATTTAAGCAAACTCAAGTAGAAAAAAAGTCACGTGGAAAAACACACTAGAATTGATTGAATATTACTGATATGCAAAAAAAATACCTTTTTTGTTGTTGACGATTGTTAATA
The DNA here is from genome assembly GCA_932178445.1 of Andricus quercusramuli. Lineage (NCBI taxonomy): Eukaryota > Metazoa > Arthropoda > Insecta > Hymenoptera > Cynipidae > Andricus > Andricus quercusramuli. The sequence continues at coordinate 375,242 of CAKNXH010000142.1, read as the reverse complement.
ATTAAAAATGAATCTAGAAACGTTTCTGAAAAATATATTTCGAGCCAAAAAAATCTATAAACTGTATAGTCTATTCAATATTGAAGATTTTTGTGAATTCATCATTAATTTGTGTTAAAAAATTATAAATGGGAAATAATTACTCACGTAACTTTAGTAAAAATATTTATCTCAGTAAATTAATTACATTCAGGAAAGAAGTTTTAATTCTTAAAAAAGAACTAAAAGCGTGTATACAGAATCGTTGAGAAAACGTAAAATATACGGTACATTTACGTATATCAGTTGCTTCCAGGCAAATAAATTGTTTTCTTATCTGTAATTTACATGAAATATAAAAAAGTATTCACCTTTTTTAAAACATAAATTGTTATGTTTTTTTAACAAATTAAAAAAAAATGATATTTTCGTAGAATTGAATTCTTCAATTGTTACTGTCGAATAAAGTCAACTTTTTAATTAGATTTTTTGTAAGAGAACCTTTCTTCGTATGCACGAATGCCTGTTATTTTTTTATAAATTCTTAATTAAATTTAGGAGAGTTATTCAAAAAAATGTTAATTCTTCGAATGTAGAAAATTTGCTTTGTCAGTTTCTATAAAGTGTCACAATTTGAGATTCATGATGGTATTGATCAACATAGGAATTATCGTTTTTAAATGAAAAAGGTAAATTTACCAAATTTTGTTATGTAACAAATGTTACATATTAAAAAAAATGGTTACGTATTAATCGATTTTAATCAATAACATTATTTTCACCCTATCTCATTAAAAAAAAAGTAAAGTAGTTGAAAAATACATTTATTTGTTTATAATAAATTTTAATGATGTTAGTAATTAAAAAATGGGATTCAAATAATTGAATAATGTTATGTAAATAGTTATGTAAATGTAAATTGGAATGTTTTCACCGAAAAATCAGCTGTCGTTCAATAACGTGGCATAATTGATAAAAATTTAATAAGATAAAACAAAATTGGTTAAGGAAACATTTTTTATGTTTTTCATATTTTTCATAAAGAACAATTATTTTCAATAGCACCATCACAAAGCTACAGGAAAAAAGAGATTCAGGAGTTTCATGTAAGATTATTAACAGTAGAAAAAAATACTTAAAAATGTTAGAACTTAAATTCAGAAATATTCTGAAATTCAAAGAATCTGAGATGACCTTAATTCAGCAAAAATTTGTCTGAATTTAAGCAGGTCAATATCTGAGTTCCTGAATTTAATCATACGCTTTCTTAAACTCAGATAAACGTTAGGAATAGTTCGAAAAATACGTAACGCCTTCAGGGGGGGGCGGGCCCCCAGAAAAATCGATACGTATTTTTTGTACGGCCCCTTTACATGAATTCAGATAAATTTTTTCCTAATTTAAGTTCATTTCTGAATGTAAGTTCATTTCTGGATGTAAGTTCATTTCTGAATGTAAGTTCATTTCTGAATGCAAGTAAATTTCTGAATGTAAGTAAATTTCTGAATGTGAGGTGTACAATTTTTAAGTATTCTCTTTTACAGATTTTACCTGTTTTCGAGCGTGAATAAACCTTTTAATCAATCTTATTCCAATTTCCCTTAATTTCTGAATTCTAAAAGATTTCAAGTCCTTCACCTGAAAAAAGGGAACTTTTCTCTCGCGTCATCAAGATCTCGAACCCAATCTCAATTCCACCTCATTTTCCCCCCTTTTCATCCAATTTTTTTACTCTTGTCCAGTTTAGCAAACATTTTTCTCGCTCGCAATCCACACGACTTGAAGCATCGTGTACTGTACTCAAGGATTCTGGTGGCATGCGCACATTTCTCTAGCCTTTCATCTTTCTCTTCCTCCGGCTTTCGGGGAAAAAAGGGAGGGTGTCGGTGGGGGTGGAGAGACTCTCATCTCGCTCACTCACATTCTTACTCCCTCCTCTCACTCCCTCACTCTCTCCTCTCGACCAGCGTCCTGCAGGATTCTCCTCTCGTCCTTCGAGACTGGTGTCAGGGGACGCGCGTTGTGGCGGCAGTGTAACCACGGCGGGCCAAGGGTGGGAGCGAGACAGCAACATTCAGAAAAGGAGAGACGAACGTCTCAAACTCTCAAATTTGGTTGGCTGTCTCGAGCTGGTTGGGAAGCTGAGCTCCTAGCGGTGAGGGAATCGCGCCACAGTAGTGGGGATAGGAAGCACCAAAGACTCTCACTTCGTGCTAAGGGGAAGAAGAGTGAGAAGCAGAGGGAAGCAAAGTTGGGAGAGAGGCGGGCAGGGGGAGTGGCAAAAGTGCCTTGGCGCGGGCCTGACTCGAAACTCGGAATTCCAACGGACAGAACAGAGCCGTCGTTCGTGTGACGCGGATACGGAGAGTCAGTGAACGTGGTCTGTCGAACTGAGTCGGATCAGACTAGACCGGAGCACAAATCAGGTTTCCTACCCTTATTTACATACGGTAAACGCGAACAAAAAACCAGTGATAATTGTGATACCATTTTTTTTTAAATCGGTCTCTTAAAAAGTGCTACCAACAGCCACGTAAATGAGAGGACGCAAACGCCGGCGATGGTCTCAGTAACTATTTTGTGGAGGAGATGCGGTCAGTCAGTGCCGAAGTGATCAGTGTAAAAAACTAGTGACGTTTGTGGAAAAAGAGGGGAGAGACCGGGAGGACAGCGCCACTGTGCGAAGTGATCACCGAAAATTTCAAGGCGAAGAATCATGATTAAACGCTGAAAATGTAAACCCTACGCTCAGGACTGGTTGTGCTTTTCGTTTTCTCGTCTTTCCCCGAAATTTTTATTTTAAATCTAACTAAAGCCTCTCGACAAATGTGAAGTGAACGGACCTTTTGTTTACATTGCCTTCGTGTTTTGGTTCCGCGTTCGCGTAATTCGGCAAAAATGATGACGCCGGTCGCGAGGAGATTTAATGTCGCTCTATTGGGAATTTCTAGGACTTTAACTGGCGAGCCACGTGTTGTCATATGATAAATGTAGAACACGTAATTACTGTTTGTTTTTTTTTAGTTTCGGTTTCTTAAATTTTTTCGTAAATCTAATTTGCCGAATTTTCGTTACGTGCATCAACCGTGATAAATGTGAAATTTTTTGGTTCGCGCGCGACGCGAGTGCGGACTTTGTGAAAAAAATCACTGATTAAATCAGTGAGAGGTCCAGAGGAGACAATATGAGTGAGATGACGAGCGTAGAGCAGCATCATCAACAACAATTTGTTGGTGGTAGCTCGAATTCGGAGCATCATTGCAAGGATCACTGTGTTTCTTTTGAAAGTGAGAAGAGCCTCGAAGTGCACCTTCGGTACCACAACGAGAACCTGCTCAGTCAATGGGCCAGCCAAGCACAGCAGGAGGAGAGCAATAATAACAACAGTAAGGCTGGTAACCATAACAGCAGCAATCATATGGTTGTGAAGCGGGAAAGTGTGACAGCGCCGGCTGATTCGAGTGAACCTTCCTCGAGACCTCCCTCGGAAGGTACAGCATCTTCGTCCCGGCCGCAGCCCACTCCCACGTCTCAGGGATTCCAGGATTTCCCAACCCCAATGTTCAATGAGAACAACTATTATATGCAGAACGAACAACAAAATTATGTTCTTCCCCACAACTACTCTCCGACTAGGGAGGAGAGTCAAAATGGAGGTGGAAACTATTCAAGGTATCATCCTTATCAGCATCAACAACGTTTCCCACAGGGGGATCGAGCAAACTCTGTGAGTTCTTCAAGTCCTCGTAGCCCGCTACAATGTGATAAATGTGGCGCAGTTTACGAGGATCCTCATCAACTAGCAGAGCACGTAAGGTCCAGTCATCACACATCTCCAAATACATATCCCGGTCAGCCTCAATATCATCAAATAGGTACTAGTCCGCAACATCAGATACAGAGGCATCAACAGTCTCAAATGCACACCTCACCACCACACACGAACCAACAACAGGCAGGATTCGATTTCAGTGGTGGAACTATCATCAAGACTGAATTAAAGCAGGAATCCGAAGACCAGGCAGCAGAGATTCTCGACCTTGATTCTCACAAGGTCCAGACTCACAGGTACGAGGAAGATCTGATCAGGGCCCAGCATCAGCAACAGGAAATTCAGATGCAGATGCAGCATCATGCTATGCAACATCAGCAGAGGACTGCTCCACATTCGGTGAGTTCAATGTTGAGTAGTTGGCCTCCGCCACAACTTCAGGAGTATCATCCAGGAATTTCTCCCATGGGGCCCATGGACTCTCCTTCCCCAATGCCGGATCAGAGCCAGTTTATACGTGCGCAGCAAATGCCTCTTGAGCCATCCAGACACGGTGGTTCGCCTATTATTACGAGCACACAATCGCTCGCGACCCACCAGCTAGCCCCTGCCTTAATCCAGCAATCTACGAAGCCACTGGCTAATCAGTCGTGGAAAAGTAACGAGGCTCGCCGACCCAAGACCTATAACTGTACGGCATGCAACAAGTGGTTTACCAGCTCGGGTCACCTGAAGAGGCATTACAACACGACGTTGCACAAGAACGCCGTCAAGGTGAGCAATCAACCTGATCCTGCCAACATGCCTATCAGCGTGCATCATCATCCAGGCAGGGATGCCGTCAGCAACAGAGGGGGACCAAGATCTCCAGAATTATCTTCTTCAGGGAGTCCCCCAAACTTGATGGCAGGTCCCTCGGGCGAGGCAACGAGGGGCCTGCTGCACACGCCCACACCAACCACCACCAGCCGTTCCAACAGCAGCAACAGCAACAGCAGCGAGTCTTCGGGGATCCAAGGAACCCTATCCCAGCAGCAGGTGGTTTCAGCGGCCCGCATGTCCAACCTCGTGCCGCTCAATTGCCCACCGCACTCTCCAATGGGGCACCACCAGCACCAAATGGGTGCCCCATCGCCCCAATTGGCTCAGCACAATCACCAAATGAATTCACCTCAAATGGGGGTCCACCATCACATGAATTCACCCATTACCTCCATCCAGCATCCACCAACGCACCTGAATTCGCCTTCCCCAATGGGCCAGCACCATCACATGAATTCTCCATCACCCATGATGGGAGGCGTACCACCGATGCCTACCCCGCCGCCGCCAATGGGGGGTACTACGATGCCTCATCAGCCGTACCCAAACGGTTTGCCCCCCCACGTTACAACTACTACCAGCATCCAGGGTCTAATGGATATCACCAGCCTAACTACTACTGGTAATGATATGCAACCTTCTATGCAATTCACCCAAGAGATGCTGCCCGGTTTCGGAACCTTTAACAACACTCAAAGGCCTCTGCCGAGTTTTACCAACTTCGGCATGAGCCCGGGATACAATTTAGTTGGCCAAAATCAATCACAGGCCGTTAACGTGGGGGGGCTAAGTCCAGAGGAGAATATTCCTCCTCCAGACAGAAGCTTCAATGCACCTTTGCCTACCTATGACACCTACAGGCACTCACCTCCAAAGTACGAGTCCCTGACGAACATGGATGTTCTTCATTGCACCGCTCCAGATGGTAACATATATGTCAAGTACCAGGATTACATACAGCAGGAGTCGCCTCTTTTCTATGAAATTCCAAGGTCACGTTTTCAGGTGGAGACGAATAATAATAACCTGCCTGAAGAACCACCCAAGGAGGAGTTGAATCCTAATATAAAGAGGAGAAAGAACGCCAAACTGAAAGGCGTGATAACCAAGGAGCAGCAGGTGACGAGCACCAACCCTGAATTGCCCTACATATCTGAGGATGGTCGTCACAAATGCCACGATTGCAACAAATACTTCAACAAGTCTTGTTACTTGACTCAACACAACAAGAGTTTTCATGCTGGTGACAAACCCTTCAAGTGCAACCAGTGCGGAAAGAGGTTTCCGCACGAGAACATGCACGCTGAACATTTGCAGAAACATGCTGGCGAGAAGCCCTACAAATGTGAGATTTGTCCCAAGCAATTCAACCACAAGACAGACCTCAGACGGCACATGTGCCTCCACACTGGTGAAAAGCCGTACGCCTGTGATATTTGCCAAAAGGGTTTCATACGAAAGGACCACATGATGAAGCACGTCGAAACGCACAAGAAGAAGCAGTCCACCACCGTTCAGCTGAATGTTCATCTCAGGGCGTGATTTCAAAAATTGCCTGAGTGTTCGAATGGGTCCAGCCAAGGTCGACGTTCATCAAGCGGTCACTTGATGAGTTATCATAGCCTTCGTTCCGCAATCCTCCTATTTATTAGTTCTACTTTCCAACTCCTGCTCTTCCTCCCAAAATCAAATCTCCCTTCAACCACAGGAAAAAGAAGCCGGGAGGTTTTTGCTCAACGTATTTACACGACTGCCAGGAATACCTCTCGAAGAATAAACTGTAAGTAAAATTTCCGGTTATTTTTTCTAGCATCCTTGATAAGTCTTAACAATTTTTCAAAGAAATTTCTAAGCTTGTCTCTATTCAAAATTTTGTACTTCATTAAATGGAGATTTAAAAAAATCGAGGATGCTGGGAATCAGTCACCGAAAGATTTTATTCCTCGCGATAATCAGAGTCGATTCCAGTTTTCGTAAAATGTAGCTCGACTCTGCAGATTGCGACTGACGAGGTAAAAATACTCAAATCTTGGGCGGAATCCTGATTGTAAATCATAAAGTAATGGGTAATTAATTGATAATGACGTGACATCAAACCTTTGAAGCTTATCGATTGTACAAAATATATTAAATGTATAGCCATATTATTATAATTGTAATTACTGGTTTATTATCGGCTCTACATCGGATTCGACCGCTAATCATAATATTAATATTTTGTAGCACTCTCTCAATGAATGAAAATAATGAGAAAAATTAAGAAAGTGGGGAGTAATATCACTCAATGTGAAAACGAGCACTTGACCTATAAAATAGCACTTTGTTTTGATTTTAAATTAAATCATGTTAAATTATTCACGAGAACACATCACATTTTTTCTGTTCCATCAAATAGTATATTTTCGCTCTTTTTCTACAATTCGTAGATTATAAACTATTTGATAGATCATAATTAAACTACAGTATTTTTTGTAAATTAATTTGCAATAATTGTCTATCAATTATAGAAATTGCAATATTTATTAATCTCTTTTTAAAATTTTTGTGATCATTAATCGTAAATTATCTTTTTTTTGTGATCATTCCCAGAATAGCATTTAAACAAATCGTTCGGCACGTTTTCACAGTGACGATTATTGTTTTTCTAATGATATGGAATAGAGTAAGTTAAAAAAGCAGATCGCGTTTTTTGAAGGAAATTGCGCGGTTAAAACCATCGAATAATAGTTCTGCCAAATAACATGAAACACTCGTCCATTCACATTTTTATACAAAAAAAATCTATATGATAATAGCGTAAAAAATTAGAAACAATTTCCTTCAAAAAACGCGACATCCTGAATATGAGTAAACGTTGACCTCGCCATAATGAAATAGATTTGTTTCTGTTTATCGTTGATTAATTAATCGATTGATTGGTTCGCACATGAATTGTTTCGTATTGCAAAGTGTGCAAACTGAGGTCGAATTGTGCCTCACCCGTTGTTATTTGAACATCGTTGTTTCTGGATTTTGTGTGCCAGATTTGTTGCCTGATACATTTTTTCAGTGACTCTTTTGTATTTTTTATCTCCTTTTTTTGTCTTTTTTTTATCTCTGTCTCAATATCTCTGAGTAATGTATTTCCAGTAACTTCCGCTGTAATTATAAAGTTTCATTGGGACGATGTCTACCATATATATTGTACATATGTGCGCACGTTTTTTAGTTTCTATTATATTAAATGCGATAACGATTTATAGCCACTTGCCATTATACTATACGTAATATCCCAGAACAGACTACCTCAAGAGTTCAGGAATTATATCAATGAGAGAAGGAAAGGAGGAAGGAAAGGGTTAAAAATAACGTGAATGAAAAGCCAATGCAATAATCTAAATTTAAAAAAGACGTTTCGTGCGGGCGAAAGAATCTTTGGGTTTTCATTGTTAATTTTCGTGAATAATTCAATTATCCAAAAAATCTTTTTTCGTTCCTTTTTTCTTCGATCAGAGTATTCAGTTCCTTCCATATCGCCCGCTAGTGAACGCAATAGGCGTAAATAGAACATTATAAATCTGTAATATAATGAAAAAAGAAGGAAATAGATTGACGTATGTTAGAGACATATCAAACAGTATTACTGTATACTCAGTTTATAATTAACGGGTAAGAAAATCAGTTAGGTACGAAATGATCCGTGAATATACATTTCCATTTCATATCATTATTAGAATATGAACTTTTTGTAATGACGATAAACTGGGCATTTCTCGCGATTAAGAATAATAGCAAAGTATTATACAAGGGGTGATAAAGTAGAAAGCAATCGCGATTTACGAGATGGGCATTTGAGATTAGAATTTCATATATAATTTTTCAATCACTCGTTATTCCTCCTGTATGATGTTAACTTAAAAGTCGCACGACACGTACATTTGTATGAGTGGGAATTCCGTTATAAGTGTGTGTAAAGAATGTCCTGCTTTACCTTCGTGAACCTCTTCCAGTTCGAAAAAATAAGAATCGCGTTGAACACGAAATAAAGAAAGCGTTGCAGAAATATTCTTGATAATATTTTTGTGACGTTTTTCATTTTATGTTGGGTGCGATTTATTTCCGTTTCTCGAATAAGTGTCATTCTAAATCAAATCGTCATTGACTGTACGAAAGAAATGTGGAGATCGACCCTATAATTAAGAACCATTCCGATCAGTGGATCGCGAGATATACGATACTCGCGGTATAATGATACGTAATTATAAAGCATTCGATTCGCCGCTATCTATCGTTCGATCGTGACGAAAAACACGTACATGGGGACCATGACGAAACAAACTCGAGAAAACCTATACGAGTTTTGCGAGCCGAATCTATCTGTCGCAATGACTATGCCGAGATAAAAAGAGGTCTGAAAAATTGAAGACAAAAAATATGCTAATAAAAAATTAATTGTTTCGATAAAATCATTATTGAAAAAGATTATCTTAAATTTTTCCGAGTTGTTGAAAGGGAAAGATTGCACCGAAAAAATTTGTTCATTAAAACAAAACCAACATTTATTGAACTGTTTAGGAAAACGTTCGGACTTTGTGTACTAATTTCTTAAAAATATAAGATTCCTCTTCATGAAAATTTTAATAAACAAATTTGTTTACGTTTTTGTCGAGTTCCACGGAAATTGTACAGTTTAAAAATAAATAGGTCTGTAAATAGCTAATGGATCACTGTACTTCAGATATTTTTACTGCGAATAGAAATACCTTTCTTTGATAAATTTTGAGCTGCGGGAGACAATTTTTCAATACCGCCTTTGAATCGAATCCTACCATTTTGCCTAGTATTAATTAGTCACGTGGTTTAAGCTGGGACGTTCTGTTTATGTGTATTGCATTGAGAGAAAAATGTTGTCAAATCAAAGCTGATTTTTCAGTGTCGTAAAAAAATGTAGATCTGTACTTTGTTTTTATTTATTGGTGCAAATGTTTCCATTTTTTGTTTATAAGTGCAAATTTGTCCGTTTGTTCTTTCTTTTTTTTTTCCTTTTTTTTTAATTACGACCCTGGAATTTTTGAAAGTTAAGTAATACAGTGTTTGTTTTCAAAGTGAGGTAATTATTCTATTACTGAGACAATTGTATTATATATTTTCATAATGAACGAAAATATTTTTCTCTGAATGCTGTCGTGCGAAACTATGTTTGTTCATGTAACTTAATTTCGCGGGCATTCCAAAGAGCGTATTGTAGTTGTACTTTATATACTCGCGCGTTCGTAGAGGTCTGCGACGCCTTAAAAAAAGAAGCGAAATACTGCGAAAATCAAACCGAAAATCGGTTGTAATTCGTATGCGCAATTCCATTGTACGATTTCAGATGGTGTAATATAATTTTTATTCACTTGTGCCATAACGATATTAAAAGCGATCTGACGTCATACCGCTGTAAAGTTAGCGCACTTCGGCAGCGATTAATAATTAATAATTATTTGATGATACATGTGGTTTCTGTTCCTGCGTTACGGAGAAATAAGAGAGTTGAAAGTATAATATTACGACCTGTATTATTTTATGTGTTTAATTTTGTTTTTATAAATATATTTTATTTCGCAAACCTTACCCATATGCTTTTACTGAGTTTTCACCTGCCTTACTTTTATTTAATCTTAAGTTTATTTTGCTTATTTCATTATTTTAGTCTTCAGTTTTATTTAAGTTATCTTATTTTTATATTTTTTTATTAGAAAATTCTTCAAATTAAAGAGAATTCTTTTGATAGATGATGCAAACTTAGAAATAGTTTTAAGTGAAGGATCTCGTTTGAATCTTTATGGTCCAAGTGGTACAGTAAGTATTTTTATTTACGTTTTCCGTATTGTTTAATAATATTACATATTTTTTTAAAATAATTGTTGGTTTTAAATTTGAAGAAGATATTTGAGAAGGTAGACAATTTAGTTTAAAAAAATGATACTTCAACATTTTTTTATGAACAAATTTCCAAAGCTTTTTATGCTCAACATTTACATGCTTGAAACATTCACTACTTGAATCTTATTTGCAATATATTTTTAGTAATTTTTATAATTTAATTTTCTGTTTTAGAAGGTCTTTAATTTTAAAAACAACATTCTTTCAAAGGCAAAATTTTAAACTTTATATACCTTAAAAGTTGTTCCGAAAATCTGGTTTCTGGGAAATGAGTGTTCTATTATTTTAAGAATTGAAATATCATCAGTTATGTCCTATAAAAAACGTTTTTGATGAAAAAGATTAAAACAAACAAAAATTGATTTTTTTTCTCACTGTTCCTTCTTACTAGCTTGAGCAAAATTGTTACATTTTATAAAATCAATGTTCATTTCTGCTGGGAAAACATTATCCATAACTCTGTTTTCAATTACATCATCAGTATTTTTAATTTGATTCTTCAAATCATAGAAAAACATTTTTTTCAGAGATCTGATTTTTAAAACCTTAAGAATTAGTAGTCTGTTTCAAATGATAATTTGCAATTAAAATTAACTCAGCTCATTCTCGAAATAATATCATTACCTCATACTCATATTTTGAGATTTCTGGTTCTTGCATTAGGTCTGCTTTTACTAGACTTCTCAGAATCAAAATTATCAGAATAATATTTTATCTGAAAAGTTTTTTTTTAAATCACTCATTCTTTGCCTACGCTTTCAAAATCGATAGAATAACTTGTGAAGAATTTCTTGTTTTCAACAATTTTAATATCTTTAAAAGAAAGTTAGATTGATAAATAATGTGCAAAGAAAATTTAAAAAATCTACTTCGATCGCTTTTATAAGTTTTATGTTGAATATTTTTTTGATATTTGAAGTTGTATAACATCATGTTACTTGTTTCTTTGTTCTTTAAAATTTGTCCTTGGAAATCGGCTATTGTTATTAAAGGCTTGTTAAAAATTGTTCAGTTGTGAAAGCAATTATTTTTAAATTCCTGAAATTTCGAATGCTCCAGTCTGAATACTTAAGTTTTAAATCACTCAATTAGAAATACTTCAATATTTAAGCGCGTCTTTTTCCATAAGTTGGCTAATTATAAAGAAATGTATTTCCATCCACAAACGTTACACAAATATTCGTGGGTAAATAAGAAACGAAAAAATAAAAATGAAATTCTTAAAGAAAGAGATTTGGAAGTATTGATTGACTGTAATCACCTGAATCTAGAATGTGACCCTGAATTTGATAGAATTTATAATGGACCTCCAGCGTGGACACTGGACAAATAAGAAATTGAAACATGGTCGTTAGATAATAGAACATTTCAGAGAGACTTTCAAATGATTAATGCATAATCATTGCTTAGGTGCGCCAATCACATCAAGTATTTCCGGCCATTAAAATAAATTTCGGATCTCGCGAATCGTGACTCAGTGCTTGCAAAATATCAGATTGGATCTCGCGCTCTTCCCGCGAAAGTAACCTTGGGCATTCTGCAATTTAGTGAATCGTTACAGACGCAGCGAAAGGGAATGAAGAAAAAAATGCAATAAAAGAGTAAAAAAAAATAAGGAAAGAGGATGAGAGAATATAAGGAATCGTGCTTTGGGAAACGACGGATTAACGAGGTGATTCGCGCGGTGTAAGGTTTATACTTTATAGGCAGTGGAAAATAATGTTCGACATTGACCGTCTAGTATGATTAGGTTTACGACGTCGTCGAGCAACTTTTATTACATTGTTAGGTTTAGGCAACGTCTACCTGATAACGAAGCAATACCAAGCGATCTCTCGACGATCATTGTAAAAGATTAATTAATTATTAACGAGTAATCACGAGATGAAACACGATGTTAGGTGTAGTCCTTTATAGCTATACTGTGCGTCTAAACTAGCTGAATTTTTACGTTTTACAATTCGTTAAGAACGAATGTTTTTTCGTATATTATAAATTATATTATATATATTTAAAGTTTAGGATATAAATTATTAAGAAGCCAATCAACGAGATGTGTGGCGGCTTCTTTGCTCTTCAGTTTCACGCCTGTTAACTTTGACAGATGCTGACTCAAAACCCGAAAGCGGCTCAGGAACATATTGAAATAACAAAGCACTGCGCTTCAATCCATCATACCATCCTTTTGCCCATCTGCCTATTTTAATCTTTTGCTATTTTAATGTTTTCTTATTATCAAACAAAATGCATGCACAAACGCTTTGTTATTATTTTCTTGTATCGGCAACCTATAATTCTTTTTTACACTGGTAAACTCTGTTCATAAAATTTTACAGTATTAGAGTGTACTGAAAATATAAAAATCGACCAAATTGTCAAGGGTCGCAATATTTTTGATTGAGAAATAAGAATCGCAATATACGTAATTAATTATACATAATTAAAGTGATAATGTCGGAGCACTTGAGAGCCGTTGCATCGTTGTTATAGGCATAGGGAATATGTCAATGACGTCATATCATTTTCTACTTTTGTTAAAACAAAACTTGAAGATATAATTTTATTTCTTCTCGACTGCTACATTTTATAAGACAAAAGAGGAATAGTTGAAGAATAAAAATATGTAATAGACAATGTGCAAATAAAATAGATATTCTTCGTGCCATTGCGCCGAGCCAATCATGTTTGAAAGTAAAAGCTCGATTTTCGATGGACACGTTGAGACATCGGAATAATGTTTTTTACTAATGGACAATGCCCACTGCCGCCATGTAATTTAAAAATGTGCAAAAAGCGATAGCGAAATAACGATCGTCAGGTGAAGATATATTGTGAATTATGTATTTGAAGATATGCCATACACAAGTACCTCATGATACAAATATACAAAACACATGTACAAATGTTCATACGTTTTCAGAATATTAGCTAATTAATAAATAAATAATAACCACATCTTATGAGTATCTATCAATTACCTACCGACCCTCATCCAAATTTTTATTTATTCTATTAATTATTTTCTTCAATAACTATTTTTAATTTGGTTTTACTTGGTGGATTTGTGAAGAATTGCATTTTTTTTAATTTCAAAATTATTTAATTCCATTTATAAAAGATTCTATTTTTAAAATTTTACAAAACTAAGTTTCTGGCCTTTGAATATCAATGATTAGGGAAGATGAAGAATTGGTCAGAGGAAAGTTAGGGAATTTTGAAAATTAAGTTTTGCGGCCACCCTGATAGAATATTCTTGTATTAGTAATTTATTTGCCTTGTATTTCTATTTTCATTCCTTTTTTTTGTGGGTGCTTCCTTCTGAAGATTGAATTTTTAGTAAAAAATGTTTCTATTTCGTTATTGATTCAACAAATTGGTCAAACATTCATCCTTTTTCGTTGAATATTCAACTGTTTTCTTGGAAATTCGTCTTTTTGGGTTTAAAATCAACTTTTGGTTGAAAATTTATATTTTGGTGTTTCAAATTCAATTTAAATCTTTCTTGGCTGCAAATTAAACTATTTTTTCCCGTCTTTTCGGTTTAAAAATTTGTCTCTTAGTAGGAACTTCATCTTTTTGGATAAAAATGCAACTGGTTGGTTGAAAGTTGAACTATTTTGTTGATAACTGTTCTCATTCATTAAAAATTACACTACTTGAGTAAAAGTTGAACTTCTTTGTTAACAATTTTTTTTTACTGAAGGTTCATCTCTTTGGTTAAAAATGTAACTATTTTGTTGAAAATTCAACTTATCTTGGTTCAAACTTATTTTCTTTCAACTGAAAATATTACTTATCCATTTTTGGGAAAAAAATTTTTTCTTTTTTTTTATAGAAAACTAAGCTTTTTGGTTGGAATTCTTCTTTTTTTGTTGTTAAAAATGCAACTTTTCGTTTTAAAACTAACTTTTTAGTTGAAAATTTATATTTTCGGATTGAAAATTCAACTGTTTAACAGAAAATTCATCTTTTGGCTTAAAAGTTCAACAATTTGGATACATTTTTTTCTTTGTTGGCTTTTTTTTCGAAAATTTGACAATTTTGTTAAAAATTCGTTCTTCCTTTGTTAAAAATTAATTTTTTTACTGAAAATTGAACTTTTACATTTTACCTTGAAAATTTGTCTCTTATAATCGTAAATTCAATTTTTTTCACAGAAAATTAATCTTTTTCGTTCAAAGTTTGTCTTTTTGGTTATAAAATTAATATATTTTGGTAGAAATGTAATTTTTTGGTTCAAATATCAACTATTACATTTTTTATTGAGAATCATCTTTGAAAACTGAAAATTGAAAGATTTGGTTAAACATTCAAATCTTGTTAAAAATTTAATTATTTTGATGAAAATTCAACTCTAGTTGAAAATCGAACTATTTGTTTAAAAAGTAGTTTTTCTGTTGTTAAAATCTAAACTAACAAATTTTTGAAAATTCAACTGTCTCTTAACAAAATTTGCCTCTTTGCCTTGAAAATTGAACTATTTTTGTTAAAACTTCAACTGGTATGTTAAAAATTGGTCCGTTTTGCTTTAGAGTTCAACTATTTGGTTGAAAATTCCCCTGATGAGTTAACAATTAATTTGTTGTTGACGATGCAACTGTTTTGTTTAAAATTATTCTTTCTTGAATACTATTTTTTAGACTTATTTAAATTCAACTCTTTTCTCAAGCATTCGATTTTTGAGCTAGAAAATTCATCTACTCTGTAGATAAAAAATTTAATACAGTGATTAAAAAATCGACTATTTTGTTGAAAATTTAATAATCATGTTGAAATGTTAGCTTTGAAAATGAAAAATTTGTCAGAGAAAAATCCAGGAAAATTTAGGGAATTTGGTTTTGCGGCCACACTGGATATGGCATTCATGAATCTGGACTCTGGAGGATTTAGTCAGGATAAATAGGGGGAAATAAATCTTCATTTGCCGAGAATCTTTTTTATCTTTCATTATCAGAGTATTCCTTTTATAATTTTTTGTTAAGTTTCTCTTTAATGGAAGCTCCTTTAGAAAATCGCACGTTGGCTTAAATCTGGTGAAGATGATTACTCGCGCAGGTCTCCACGACCCCTGGGCCGCATCCTGTGATAAATAACCAGATTACGAGTCTACCACTGAACGAAGTTCTCCATGGACCATATGCTCATCCAAGGTTGTGAGACCCGATTCGAAAGTTCGATCGAATTGCATTATTATTGTATGGGGCAAGTGTCAAGCAACCCTTCCACCAAGATCGCCCGGAAATTTGTTCGAATACACATAAAATAAATCCATTTTATTCCAATCTATCTCAAAATCTAATTTTCTTATAGGGTTTTTCGGGTAACCTATAAAACAGTCTTTTGAGGGTGATAATTTAAACGTTGTATTTTATTTGTATTCTATGGCTAACTGTCTTTTTTTTTCTTACTCTCTAAATCTGAATTAGTAGAAAACTATTAATTGGTAGTCGTTTTCTACTAATTCAAATAGTGCCGATTCGTTTACTGGTAATTAGTAAAAATCTACTAATTCAATGAGTAAGAATAACTGACCTAATGAATTAGTAACTGTATCTACTGAAAGAATTGGTAATGGTACTACCAAATGAAATGGTAAATGTATTACTAGTTACAATTTTAAACGTTAGTTTCAAGTAAATTTAAATACTGATTTTACAATGAAGAGAATTTTATTGCAGTACAATAATGAACCATTAAAGTCGGATTTGATCCAATTATGAAAAAGTTAGTTCAATCTGAGTTGAAAACATATTATAGTAATAATTAAAACTAAAATATTAATAACCTCATAACGTTAACAGGGTTTACAAGACAAAAACAACTGCGAAGTCGTAACTTTTTTTTTATTTAGATAAAACTATTTGAACATAATGCAATAAACGAAAGAATCGCATATAATAATCTGCAAAAAATAATTTCCATTTTCTGTAAAAATAGCAACAATGTGCAATTGGGTGTCCACCCTAATCCTGAAAAAAATTCCCTGGCAATTTTAGGTTTTATCCAGATATCTCAAGTTTTTTTCCAGGTATAATTTTTTTATAGTACGCAGCCATTCAAATATTTCTCATTTTTTAAAACAATCGACTCGGAATAAGTATACTGTTCCGCAAGTTTTACCTACAAGATATTATGAACTTATTTCATCAACAATTTCCACAAAATTAAATTAATATTTTTAATTTAGATAGCTGTGCAAAATTATATTACAAAATATTCTTGAATATATTGGCACCAATGAATAATTAAATAATCCAATAATATTAAAAACATAATAAATTATTTCTTGAATTCGTCTCTACAGTCTATGAATTTAAATAATAAATGAAACACATTTTTATTTTATCTTCTTATACTTAAAACTTAGTGCATATTTGGGTGAAATTAATCGGGTCTTGTATTAAATTCAATTCCAACCGTTTCAAATTCTTAGAGTGAAAATATTCCATTTTAAACAAGAGAGATAAAGTTTTAACCAAAGAGTTGAAATTTGAACCAAAAAGATTAAATTTCTACCAATGAAAAGATGATTTTTTAACAAAATGCACAAATTCTCAACCAAATGGTTGAATTGTGAACTAAAAAATATCAGTTTTCATTTTTCAACAAAAAATGGAATAGTTTGATTTGAACTAAAATCATGAATATTGAACTGGAATAGATGAATTTTCAACCAAAAAGATAATGTTTCAAATAAGAAGATTAATTTTGAAATATAATGAATAATTTTCTACAAAAAAAAACAACATTTTTTTCCAGAAAAGAAATTAATTTTAAAATAAAAAACACAAACTTTCCACCAAATGGATGAATATTCAGTTAAAAAAACAATTAATTTTTCACACACACAGCAATTTTCCACACAAAAATTAACAAATTTTCAGCCAAAATGATGAATTTTCAAATAAAATGATGAGTCTTTTACTGGAATAGATTAATTTTGAACCTGAATAGATAAATTTTCAGGCAAATAGATGAATTTTTAACAAAAGCGTTTAACTTTCAACCAAATAGTTGTCTTTTTAACAAAAAAGATTAATTTCCAACTAAAATTGTAAATATTTAACTGGAATACTTGATTGTTTAACCAAAAGGTGAATTTTCAAAGAACAAGATTATTTTCCAGACAAAAAAAATTAATAGTGAGGATTTTTGAACAACAAAAAGTGTCCATCCTAACAGTTGAATCTTAAACTAAAAAATATCAATTTTCCACAAAAAATGGAATAGTTGAATTTTGAATTGAAAAAATTAATTTTCAAGCAAACTGATACATTTTCAAATAGAATGATGAATCTTCAATTGAAATAGTTGAATTTCAAACCAAAAAGATGAATTTGCAAATAAGAAGATTAATTTCCATACAAGAAGACGATTTTTCAACAAAATACATGAATGTTAATCTTAATATTTGAATTTTGAACTAAAAAAGATGAATTTTCGACTAAATAGTTAAATTTTTAACAAAAAATATGAGTTTTTAACATAAAAATTACAATTTTCAGTTTAAAAAATCAATATTCATCCAAGCTTATGAATTCTCAACTAAAATGATGAACCATTGATTGGAATAGTTGATTTATAAACTAAAAATGGTAATTTTTCAACCTAAAATTGAATAGTTAAATTTTTTATTATTTTCAACTTAAGAGATAAATTTTTAACAAATATTCAACTGGAATAATTACATTTTCAATTTAAAAATTCATTTTCTGTTAAAAAAACTAATTTTCAACAAAATAGCTCACTTTTCAACCACAGAGTTAAATTTTTATTTAAAATTATGAATCTTGAAAAATATTAACTTTTTACAGAAGAGTTCACTTTCAACTCAGTAATTAAATTTTTATTCCAAAAAAGATTAATTCTAAACGAAAAATGTAGTAGTTGATATTTCAACAACATAAAATTAATTGTTAATCAGAAGCAGTTGAATTCAACAAAAAAACTGCTTTTAAACCTGAGTTGAATTTTTTACTTATAAAGATTTTTCAGTCCAGAGAGAGAGAGAAAATTACAAACAAGCCGTTGATTTTTCCAGCGAAGAGATGAATATTTTTTGCCACAGTGTCTGTATCTAGGTGATTTTCCAGTGCTTTAGCCAATTGTTGCACACTGTATTCCGCGAAGGACTTGAGTTTTTCTGAAAATAAATTTTAATTGACCTACATTTTTTTAACAACACTTTTCCAGTTCCCGTTAAACTATTCACTCCATTACTAATAGTAAACAAAAACTTACCTATTTCAAAGAAACTAAGCAGATTTCACAAATAATAATATTTATAGTGAAAAAAACGATTCAACTTAATTAAATTTTGTTTATTTATCAGGATGTTATACTAGTATACATTTAAATTTATTATACTTATATTGCTTCTTAAAGTTGTCTTAAGTCAACGAAACACTGAATGAAACTTCAGAAAGCACTGCTGTGTTTTGTTTTGAATATAGAAAATGTTCAGAACGTCCTGTATTTCGGGATCTGATCTAAATATTTAATGTGTAAATTGATAAAAACTTATTTCAAGTATATTTTTATGTAAGTATTAAAAATAAAATAATTTAACACTCAGATAATATGCTACTAATTGAATTAGTAAAATTTCTACTAATTGGGATTTAGAGAGTATGGGAAATGCGTGTTAAGCTTCATGGGGCTTGCGCCACCTCTAAATATCATTTTTTCTTTTAAAACAAAAAAATGGATTTATTTCTGTGTGCATTCGAACAAATTTCCAGGAAATATGTATAAAAATGCGAGAAAAAAAATTCCCAATCCATTTTTGAACCACCCTATTCCACCAATCATTAATCGGAATTAGTGCCATTAGCCCCTCGACCTCTAATCTGAAATGTATATACATTTTCTATAAGAACTGATGTATTTTTAATTTTCTAACCAAATACTGAAATGAAATTGATAGAGATTTTCGTTTGTATTATTTCCTCATACCGAAACGAAATTGGAAAAAGTCTTCGCCTTCCATTTCCTTTAAATGGTTAACGAAATGAACCGAAGCTTGTGTAACGGTATCTGATTTTAACTAGAGATTTATGGGCCGAATAAATTCGAATTTTTCATGGTTATGGTTTCAAATTACAGCTAAATTGGTTTGATTTTAAAATATTTCAAATTTAAAATTGTGGAATGTGGAAAAATACTGAAAAAAATAATGGCCGAAACAGGAATTTCCTGATAAATGAAGATTGCCGAAATTTGAAATTCCACAAAGAAAAGAAAATTACCGATAACGTTCATTCTGAAAATGGTAAATTCCTGAAATTATGTATCGAATCCCCGAAAATGCTCAAATAACGAATTTGAAAATTTGGCAATTTACTATTTTCCGGAATTTAAAATTTCGGCAATTTATTATTTTCGGGAATTTGAAAATTCCGGTTTAAAAATGTCAGGAATACAGATTTTCGGTAGTTGTATTTTCTTTCTGGAAATAGAAATTTGAGGAATTTTCATTTTTCGGAAAATTTCTGTTTCGGTAATTATATTTGCTCGGTATTTTTCCACATTCAATATTTTGAAAATTCGGCAAAATTAGGTCATCCCGATATTTTAAAATGCATTCGAGAAGTTGTTTGAGATCTTCTACAAAATTTGTTAACAACTTAACTGGAAATAATAAAATAAAAATCAAATTGAAATTTTTTTTTTTTTGTCGGGAATTTGAAAATTCCGGGAATCCTTAACCAAAAAAGATGCAATTTCTACCAAATTAGGTGAATTTTTAACCCAAAAAGGCGAATTTTCAACAATTAAATTAAATTTTAAATCAAAAGGAATAACTTTTTACCAAATTGTTGAATTTTCAAAAAAAAAAAAAATTAACTGAACTTCAATGTTTGGAAAATTTCCTGCCTGATCTGTCATGTTTTCCCTGACATTCCCTCCCTTTCGTGAATTCGCTGACCTGCAGCAACCCTGATATTTATTTTGAGGCAGCATGTTTCCAATGTTTACAGTAGTTTCAGAATTTCTATTTCCTGCAGGATATTTATTCAAGAATCTCCAACAAAAAATTTCTTTCCTGATTTATTTTAATTTTAATGCAAATGACTGAGTACTTTAATTTTTGATAAAACACATAGGCACATTACCAAAATAACAAGTACAGGAAAAATACAAAATTCATTTATTTTTATTTTTTTTTATTTTGGGAAGGTTTTCTGCGATACTGATTTCATCTCGGATTTCAGAATCACTCTTCGCTATTTCAAATATGTTTTTGTTTAATAAAACAAATATTTTGAATTTTTTTCAAATTTTCCACATATGGATCACACTAAATGTGAATTCTCCTTGAAGTAGTTACTGCGAGTTTTTTTGTTTAAATTAATATAATTAATAATATTTATTATTTGTTCCTGAATAAAAAGTCAAAGTAAAGCTGAAAATTCTAAAAAAACCCGGAACTTTCTAGCATTATTTTAAGTCTTTAGGAGAAGATATTCATAAACCTTGATGAATTGTTTAAACAACTATTTTTGTTAAGTTGCATTAATTATTATCTCACTAAGTAGAACGTGGACAAAAAGTTAAAATAATCCAAAGAAAACCGTAACTATCTAGCATTAATAAAAGAGAAGATAGTTATAAACAATAATAATTTGTTTAAACGATTAGGTTTGTTAAATTGCACTAAGTATCCCCTCGTTCTAAGTGAAAAGTTGACAAAAAGTGAAAAATGTCAGAAAAAGCTGCAACTATCTAGATTCTAGATAGTTTCAGCTTTTTCTGACATTTTTCTAGAATTATTATAGAAGATAGTTATAAACAATGAATAGTTGAAACAACTATATTAGTTGAATTTCATTATTTTTTACCACACTCTATAAGTGAAGAGTAGAGAAAAATTAGAATATTTTAGAAAAAATCGCAAATTTCTACTATTATTCGAAGAGAATATTATTAAAAATAATAATGAATTGTTCAAACAATTATTTTTCTTAACCTGCATTAAGTATTACCTCACTCTAAGTTGAAAGTTAACAAAAAGTGGAAAATTTCAGGGAAAGCTGCAACTATCTAGTCTAGCATTACTATAAAATTTGAGAAAAAACGCAAATTTCTACTACTATTCAAATAGAATATTATTAAAAATAATAAATTGTTTACAGAATTATTTTTCTAACTTGAATTAATTATCATTTCATTTTAATTAAAAATTCGATCGAAGTTGAAGAATTTTGGAAAAAACGGTAACTTTCTAGCACTTTTCTGTGAGAGAATATTCTAATGAATAATAATTATTTGTTTAAACAATTATATTTAGTGATTTTCAATCATTATTACCACACTCTAACTGAAGACTGGACAAAAATTTGAAAATTTCAGGAAAAACCGTAAATTTCTACTATTATTCAAAGAGATTATTATTAAAAATAATAATAAATGGTTTGAACAATTATTTTTGCGAACTTGAATTAATTACTGCACTATGGGAGAAAATAGTTACAAACAATTAGGTTTGTTAAATTTTAGCAATTGTATTACTGTCACACACTAAGCCTAAGTGAAAAGTAGACAAAATTTTTGAAAAATAATAAATAATTTATATAAAAATTTTTTTAAATAATAAATAATAATAACTTGTTTAAACAAATAATTTACATTAAATTTAATTTATTATTTCCTTAATCCAACTTTAAAGTTGAAAATAAGTTTAAAAATTTGAAAAAACCGTCACTTTCTAGCTCTATTCTGAGAGCAAATTGCTAAAAATAATAATAAATGTAAACAATAAGTTTGAACAATTTATGTTAACATCTTGTTATTAAAAAATAATTATTTCTTATGTAAGAAAACCAATTTGTATTAGAAAAACCACAAAAAATCATATTTAGCACCAAAAACTAACAAAACACAATTTTTCATTTATAGGGTTTCATTAGATACTTATGGGGGTGATATTTGAGAAGTAATTTTAGATTCGTATTCTATGGCTTCTTGTGAAGAGGTATATTGAGTTTCAACTTGATTCACCTCATATTGACAATTCTGAATAAAATTTACAAAAACGTTTCTTTTTTGTATGGGAAATACGTGTTAAACTTCATGGGGCTTGCGTTCCCTCTATTATTTTTTAACGCATTTATCTTTTTGTGGATTCGAAAGAATTTTCGGGCAATATAAATGAAAATTTTGAAAAAATTCCAATGCATTTTTGCATCAGCCCACAGTGGGACGAAATCAAAAAACGAGGTTCAAAAAGTCGATTTTTTTTGTAAAAGTAAATTTTTGCGTTGAAATTACTTGCTTTTATCGAAAAAATAATACCCGGCCATAAAAATTTGACATCCGATATTTTTTAATAATTTAATAAACAAATTATATAAACAAGTGCCTAGTGTGGACAATTAAATGCAGAATGAAATCGTTTTTCCTCTTAATTTTTCTCAAATTATATCGCCAGTGATGTTTAATGATGAACGATTATCTTCCAATATTTTTTTATTAATTTTATAAACAAATTATATAAACAAATGC
>CAKNXH010000142.1:315105-341538 GCA_932178445.1 Andricus quercusramuli | reverse complement strand
CTGTTTAGTTTAAAATTCAACAATTTTGTTAAAAAGTCATACTTTTTTTTTGAAAATTCTGGTGTTTTGTTGAAAATTCAACTAATTTGTAGAGAATTTACTTTTTGGTTCAATTTAATATTTTGATGTTGAAAAGAGAACTTTAATCTTTTCTGAATGAAAATTCAACTATTCAAAATTTTTTAAAATTCAAAATTCTCTTTTTCAAGAGAAATTTCGCCTTTTTTGGATCAAAATGCAACTGTTTGGTTGAAAATAAAATCATTTTGTTAAAAAGTCATACTTATGGTTGAAAATTCTACTCTTTCATTGAAAATGTATAACTATTTCGTAGAAAATGTACTTTTTGTTTAAAATTAATATTTTGTTGTTAAAAATGAACTAAAAGCTTTTCTGGATGGCAGTTCACCTTAAAAAAGTTGGTTCATTTTTTATTAAAAGTTCATCTGTTTTAGTACAAATTTCATTTTTCATCGATAAAAATTCAACAATTTCGTTAAAAATTCGTACCTTTTGGTTTAAAAGATTCATCTTTCTGGATGAAAAATTCAATTTGCTTCGTAGAAACTGATTTTTTGTTGAAAAATGCATATTTCGATCTTGAAAAGTCAACTGGAATCTTTTCTGGATGAAAATTCAACTAATTTTTTAAATTTTGTTTTCTTTTCAAATAAAAATTCATCTGTTTCAAGCGAAATTCCATCTTTTTTGGATAAAAATTCAAATATTCGGTAGAGAATTGAAGAATTTGGTTAAAAAGTCATCCTTTGTGGGTAAAAATTCGTCTTTTTGGATTGAAAATTCAATTTTTTTCGTAGAAACTTATTTCTTGGTTAAAAATTCATATTTTGATCGTGAAAATTCAACAATTTTTTTTAATTCATCTTTTTGATTCATAAATTCATCTGCTTCGGTAGAATTTTTTTGTTTAATGATAATGCAACTTTCTAGTTCGAAATTAGTTATATTTTTATTTTTAACCTAATAATTTTAAATAAAACAGTCGAATTTCCAATCCGAAGAAATATCCATTTTCAAAAAATAACGTTAATTTACGACTAAATAGTTACATTTTTAACTAAAATAATGAATCTGTAACAACAACAAAAATGAATTTTTTTCACAAAGTATATCGTCTTAATACCAAGTAGTTGAGTTTTTAATAAAGAAATGATCTTCCATCGAAACATCTAACAGTTGGTGTTTCAAACAAAAAAATATATTTTTTTTTAAATTGAAAACAGCTGAATTAAACCAAAAATATAAATTTTCAACAAATTGAATCCTCAGCAAAAAATATTAATTTTCAACCAAACAGTTGCATTTTAAACAAAAAGGGTGCATTTTCAAACCAGAAGATTACCAAAAAATCTTTTTGGTTAAAAATTAATTTTTTTTTATAGAAAATTCATTTTTTATTGAAAATTCATTTTGCTTATGTAACTAAAAAATTAACCATTCTATTTCTTGTCGAAAATTGATATTTTTTATAGAAATATAATCTTCAGTTGAAAATTCGTCAGTTTGTTTGAAAATTGATTTTTTTACTGAAAATTATCGATTCTGTTTGAAATAGCAAATGTACCTGTTCCAGGTGAAAATTCGTATTTTTTTATAGAAAAGTAATCTTATTTGTTGAAACTTCATCTTTTCATAAAATAAATAAACTTTTTAGCTAAAGAATAATCATCTTAGCTAAAAACTGATGTCGTTGGTTAAAAATTAATTTTTTTCGAAGATTCATTACTTTGCTTGCAAATGTAACTATTTTGTTAACATTTTCTTTTCAAATTAACTTTTTAAACTGAAAATTTAATTATTCAAGTTTGGAAGAAAATTTATATATATATTTTTTTTGAAAACTCATCTCTTTTGGTATGAAAAAAATGCAAAAAAATATATAAAATGTATAAAAATGTAACTGTTTGATTAAAATTAATCCTTTTTGGTTGAGAATTTTACTATTTTGTTGAAAATTCGGTCTTCTATTGGTTTAAAATTAAGATTTTAAATTGGAAATTTAACAATTCGATTTTCGGTCGAAATAGCACATCCAGAAACCAAGTGAATTATGAAATATAATTGCAAAAATTGATTGTTTACTGGGAAATACCAGTGAATTGTTAACAAAAACCAAACAAATTAATGAGGAAAAAAAATTGAGTGTTTCTTTCAATTCCGTTTCTTATACGTAATTGTAATCCACTCACTGACAACCAAATACATTTTTTCGATTCCAAGAAATTTCTTTGAATCAAAAAATTATTTTCCTGAATGTTTTGGAATGGATTTCAAGATATCAGAATCATATAATTTTGCCGAATTTTCCAAGTCCCGAATCTGAAAAAATACTGGAGAATAATTCTCGAAAAATGAAAATTCCCCAATTAAAATAAAAATACCGAAAATAGTAAATTGCTTTATTTGGTCTATTTATTATCAAGTGTCTTTAAATGACGTTCCATATACGTATTAATAATCAAGTTGTTAAGAAATTTTTGCAGAAGCCGAAATTGCCGAAATTTCAAGTTCTGGAAAATAGTAAATGGCGAAATTAAAAAAAAAAGTAAGTTTTTTTCGGTTAGAATAATATTTTTATCCATATTGTTTAGAAATTTACTATTTTCGGGAGTTCGTTCGGTAGTTTTATTGTTTTTCGGGAATTTTCATTTCTCGGAAAATATTTTTTCGGTATTTTGCCATACTGGAGACTTTGAAAATTCGGCAATTATGTCTTCCATGAACTAGTTCATCTTTCAACTAAAAAGTGGAATTTTCCAACCAAAAAGATGAATTTTCAATAAATAAAGCCAAGAAAATTCTCTGTGAAGAGTTGAATTTTCAACCCGAAATTATGAATTTTCAACAAAAAAGTAAATTCTCAACCAAATGGTTAAATAAAAAACAGAATAATGCAAACCAGAAAGATTAGTTTTCAAAACAAAAAAATATCAACTAAAAAGATCAATTTTCAAACAAAATTGGAAAAGTCATATTTTCAGTCAGAAAAATAAATTTCTATTAAAGAAGTTCAAATTTCACTCAAGTAGCTCAATTTTTAATGAAAATGATCAATCATCAACAATATAGTTCAACTTTCAACAAAAAATATGAATTTTCAACCAGAAACGTAACAGATATTTCAACCAAAAAGGATTTTTATTTTACATAAATAACATTCGAGTTTTCAACAAAATAGCTAAATCAGCAACTAAAGAAGATTAATTTTCAACCAACCAGTTGCATTTATATCCAAAAAGATGACGTTTCTACTGAAAGCCAAACTTTCTATAAAATAATTGAATTTCCACCAGAATAATAAAATTTTTAACTAAAAATATAATCGTCAGAAGGAAGCACCTGCAAAAAAACAAATAGAAATACAAAGCAATAATTAATCACAAAATTTTCTAACTTTCTCTTCATCAATTTTTTATTTTCCCTGGTTATTAATATTCAAAGACCAGAAACTTAATCTTATAACATTTCAAAAATAGGATCTATCACAAATAGAATAGATGAATTGAAAGTTTAAATTAAAAAATTTTAAATTTATTATCCTTGACTGATATTACCGACGAAATTCCCTGACTCTCAGAAAATTGTCATCTGTATGACAAATGTCAATCAAAAACAAACTTAAAACAGTTATTAAAGAAAATAATAAATAAAAATTTGGACGAGGGTCGGTAGGTAATTGATAAACTCGCATAATATATGGTAATTAATTATTTATTAATTAGCTAATACTCTGGAAACGTATGAACATTTGTACATGTGTTTTGTATATTTGTATCATGAGGTACTTGTGTATGTCATATCTTCAAATACATAATTCACCATATATCTTCACCTGACGATCGTTATTTCGCTATCGCTTTTTGCACATTTGTAAATTACATGGCGGCAGTGAGCTTTGTCCATTAGTAAAAAATATTATTCCGATGTCTCAGCCTCCATCGAAAATTGAGCTTTTACTTTCAAACATGATTAACTCGGCGCATTGGCACGAAGAATATCTACTTTATTTGTACATTTTCTATTACATATTTTTTTCTTCAACTATTCCTCTTTTGTCTTATAAAATGTGGCAGTCGAGAAGAAATAAAATTATATCTTTAAGTCTTATTTTAACGAAAGTAGAAATTGATATGACGTCATTGACATAAAATGAAATACGTTTTGTCATATTCAAGATTTCGTGTTTTTTGAAGGAAAATTTCTTAATAATTTTTTGTATAAAAATGTGAGTGGACGAATGTTCCGTGTTATTTGGCAGAAATATTATTCCATGATTTTAACCGGACAAATTTCCTTCGAAAAACGTGATCTGTTTTTTTAACTTACTCTATTTCATATCATTAGAACAACAATAATTATCACTGTGAAAACGTGCCGAACGATTTGTTTGGAATGTTACCCTGAGAATATTCACACAAAAAATAATTTACGATTAATGATCACAAAAATGTTAAAACGAGATTAATAAATATTGCAATTTCTATAATTGATATACGCATATTGCAAATTGATGTACAACAAAAAATATTGTTTTCTAATTATGATCTATCAAATAGTTTATAATCTACGAATTGTAGAAAAAAGCGAAAATATACTATTTGATAGAACAGAAAAAATGTGATGCGTTCTCGTAAATAATTTAACATAATTCAATTCAAAAATAAAACAAACTAATATTTTACAGATCAAGTGCTTGTTTTCTCATTATTCTCATTAATTGAGAGTGCTAAAAATATCAATATTACGGTAGGCGGTCGAATACGATAATAAACTAATAATCACAATTATAATAATATGGCTATACGTATACATTTAATATATTTTGTACAATCGATAAACTTTGAAGGTTTCATGTCACGTAATTATCAAATAATTACCCATTACTTTATGATTTACAATCAGGATTTTGCCCAAGATTTAGGTCATTTTACCTCGTCAGTCGCAATCTGTAAAGTCGAGCTACATTTTACGAAAACTGGAATTGACTCCAATTACCGCGAGGAATACTCAGGCAATTTTTAAAATCACGCCCTGAGATGAACATTGAGCTGAACGGGGGATGACTGCTTCTTCTTGTGCGTATCGACGTGCTTCATCATGTGGTCCTTTCGAATGAAACCCTTTTGGCAGATATCACAGGCGAACGGTTTTTCACCAGTGTGGAGGCACATGTGCCGTCTGAGGTCTGTCTTGTGGTTGAATTGCTTGGGACAAATCTCACATTTGTAGGGCTTCTCGCCAGCATGTTTCTGCAAATGTTCAGCGTGCATGTTCTCCTGCGGAAACCTCTTTCCGCACTGGTTGCACTTGAAGGGTTTGTCACCAGCATGAAAACTCTTGTTGTGTTGAGTCAAGTAACAAGACTTGTTGAAGTATTTGTTGCAATCGTGGCATTTGTGACGACCATCCTCAGATATGTAGGGCAATTCAGGGTTGGTGCTCGTCACCTGCTGCTCCTTGGTTATCACGCCTTTCAGTTTGGCGTTCTTTCTCCTCTTTATATTAGGATTCAACTCCTCCTTAGGTGGTTCTTCAGGCAGGTTATTATTATTGGTCTCCATCTGAAAACGTGACCTTGGAATTTCATAGAAAAGAGGCGACTCCTGCTGTATATAATCCTGGTACTTGGCATATATGTTACCATCTGGAGCGGTGCAATGGAGAACATCCATGTTCGTTAGGGACTCGTACTTTGGAGGTGAGTGCCTGTAGGTGTCGTAGGGAGGCAAAGGTGCATTGAAGCTTCTGTCTGGAGGAGGAATATTCTCCTCTGGACTTAGCCCCCCCACGTTAACGGCCTGTGCTTGATTGTGGCCAACTAAATTGTATCCAGGATTCATACCGAAGTTATTAAAACTAGGCAGAGGCCTTTGAGTGTTGTTAAAGGTTCCGAAACCGGGCAGCATCTCTTGGGTAAATTGCATAGAAGGTTGCAGATCATTACCAGTAGTAGTTAGGCTGGTGATATCCATTAGACCCTGGATGTTGGTAGTAGTTGTAACGTGGGGGGGCAAACCGTTTGGGTACGTCTGATGAGGCATCGTAGAACCCCCCATTGACGGCGGCGGAGTAGGCATCGTAGAACCCCCCATTGACGGCGGTGGGGTAGGCATCGATGGTACTCCTCCCATCATGGGTGATGGAGAACTCATGTGATGGTGTTGGCCCATTGGGGAAGGCGAATTCAGGTGCGTTGGTGGATGTTGAATGGAGGTAAGGGGTGAATTCATGTGATGGTGGACCCCAATTTGAAGTGAATTCATTTGGTGATTGTGCTGAGCCGATTGGGGGGATGGGGCATCCATTTGGTGCTGTAGGTGTTCCATTGGAGAGTGCGGCGGGTAATTGAGCGGCACGAGGTTGGACATACGGGCCGCTGAAGCCACCTGCTGCTGGGATAGGGTTCCTTGGATCGCCGAAGACTTGCTGCTGTTGGAACGACTGTTGGAGGTGGTTGTGTAGGGCGTGTACAGCAGGCCCCTCGTTGCCTCGCTCGAGGGACCTGCCATCAAGTTTGGGGGACTCCCTGAAGAAGATAATTCTGGAGATCTTGGTCCTCCTCTGTTGCGGACGGCATCCTTGCTTGGATGATGATGCACACTGATGGGCATGTTGGCAGGATCGGGTTGATTGCTCACCTTGACGGCATTTTTGTGCAACGTCGTGCCGTAATGCCTCTTCAGGTGACCCGAGCTGGTGAACCACTTGTTGCATGCCGTACAGTTATAGGTCTTGGGTCGGCGGGCCTCGTTACTTTTCCACGACTGATTAGCTGGTGGCTTCGTAGATTGCTGGAGTAAGGCGGGGTCGAGCTGGTGAGTCGCGAGCGATTGTGTGCTCGTGATAATAGGCGAACCACCGTGCCTGGATGGTTCAAGAGGCATTTGCTGCGCACGTATAAACTGGCTCTGATCAGGCATCGGAGAAGGAGAGTCGATGGGTTCCATGGGAGGAATTCCTGGATGATACTCCTGAAGCTGTGGCGGAGGCCAACTACTCAACATTGAACTCACCGAATGTGGAGCAGTCCTCTGCTGATGTTGCATAGCATGATGCTGCATCTGCATCTGAATTTTCTGTTGCTCATGCTGGGCCCTGATCAGATTTTCCTCGTACCTGTGAATCTGGACCTTTTGGGAATCAAGGTCGAGAATCTCGGCTGCCTGCTCTTCGGATTCCGGCTTCAATTCAGTCTTGATGAGAGTTCCACCACTGAAATCGAATCCTGCCTGTTGTTGGTTCGTGTGTGGTGGTGAGGTGTGCATTTGAGACTGTTGATGCCTCTGTATCTGATGTTGTGGACTAGTACCTATGTGCTGATATTGAGGCTGACTGGGATAGGTATTTGGAGATGTGTGATGACTGCACTGAAAACAAAAATGAAAATAGTTCACCAGGTGGACTAGCAAAATTACACAAGATTTTTGTGTAACAATCACATTTTTGGTGCTGCGGCGATACCCATTTCGGTTTAGAAATCGCATGAGGTTGTGAATTTACTATTCTGAGCTCGATTCTGAGTGAAGTGCAGTTTCTGAATGTTATTGCACATTTATTCGAATCTTTGCGTTTGGGAATAGCGGCAATAATATATTGAATAATGTTAAACTGATAAATAGAAAGTGAGGAACCGTACTTCAATAAATTGATGAAATTAATTGTTATTTGTAATTAATGCTCAAATTGACTCATTAAGATCCAGAAATAAATGGCTTGATTTACAAAGCAATTCATTTCTTGATTATAAAGCTCATTCCAAGATCAGTTACAGAATCAATGTTTAATTATATTATATTATATAAAGGTATTTTTGACCTTCTTAAATTTGACAATCTTCAAATTTCACTGCGTTAACTCTTATGTTAAATTTAGTTAATTAATTGAAAATACAATTTTCGATGTTAGTTAATAGAACAATAATAATACGGGCCTGTAGATTGGAGAATTGTAAGACAGAACATTTTTTTATTTGAATTTTGTTTCTATTGATTTTTTGAATAATAGAATTGAAAAAGTGAAAGAAGTATCACCAAATTATATTATTTTTAATAGATTTTTTTAATAACAAATATTCCTAATAAATCGTCATCACTCAGGCAAATATTATTAAAACTTTTTAGTATTAAGTCTACACACGGAGTATACTCCAGAAATGTTTTTAACTTGAAAAAATAATTGAAACTGCCTTTTGTGTAATAATAATCAATTGCAAATTGAGACCAGTCGGTGAACATGTTTTTTTAGTTATTAAAATATCGAGGGAATTTCGAAGTTAAAAACTTCTAATGATGTATTTGTTTTTCACTATTCAGGGAAGATGTCCGGAAATTTTCAAATTGATTTATTGAAAATTGATGGAATCAGGTCTTTTATAAGAAAAAATTCGATGTTACCAATTACGAGTACACTGGATGATAGTACTCTGTGCTCACAGAACTAGCGTGGGCGGCATAGAATGCTTTCTTATAAAATACCTAATTCCATCAATTTCCAGTATTCAATCAATCAATTAAAAAATTTCCAGAAATTTTGTCTGAATAATTAGGAACAAATGCATCACTGAAATATTTTTTAACCTAAATTTGTTTTATTTATTTTTATTTTACTTTAAATCGGTGAAACTAAAAAAAGATGTTAAAATTAACATGTTAAAACATGTTACCGATCGGTCTCAATTTGCAATTGATTATTATGACACAAAAGGCAGTTTCAATTATTTCTTCAATTTAGGGAAATTGCTGGAGTATACTACGTGTGTATACGAAATGCTTCTTTCCACGAGTTCAATTCTATTATTAAAAATATCAATAGAAACAAAATTAAAATGTAAAAAAGTCTTGTTTTGGCATTCTTTACAAGCCCGTAAGTTTTAAAATGTGATTTTTTTTAACTTTTAAATTTTGACATCTAGAAACTTTTGGTTTGCACTTAATCGAATCTATGGTTTTTCAAAAGTGGGATTTGCGATACCCCAAATCAACAGCGAAATAGAACATTTTAAATCTCTTTTAAATTTGCACATTTCGCTATTTTTATTTACTGTTATTTTTACTTAAATGAGGTTAAAAGAATTTAAAAACATAGTATTGGTCATTTTATGCTGTAAAGATTGATTGCTACACAGGCGGCCATAATGAAAACTAATTTTTAAAATTCTATTTTTCATTTTTTATTAATTGAATGTGAGCCATGATGACTCCCTAATTTATTTTTTTTAATTTGCTCATCATGATTTTATATTTTTCGTAGTGTATACGGATCCGGCATATTATGCCGGATTTTAATTTTCTCTTCCGGCATATTTTTAATAACGTTATAATTTTCCGTAAATTATCATAAATTTCTACAACTTTCCGGAAATTTCAACAAATTCCATAAATTTCCACAAATTCCATAAATCTCCACAATAATGATAAATTTCTATAAAATTTAGAAATTATGGTAATTCATCAAACTCTCCATACATTTTTACAGAAATAAAATTGATCAAACCCCTACCCATGTGACTGGTCACATAAATAGTGTTGGTCAAACCACTATTCCTTTCCACAGGAATGTGGAGTGTAAATGTTTCATCATAAAAATCAAACGTAGCCTCCTCCTGTTATCAATATCTCCCTCTAATTTTCTATTATCCGACATATTTTTCAAAAAAAAAAAAAATTCCAACTCGTTGCAATTAATTTAGAATTGTTTGGAATTCATAATACAACGTTTTGAATTAAATTTAGTAGACGATAAAATATGCCGGAAGAGAACATGAAAATCCGGCATATTTTGCCGGAACAGAATACTCGACCTATATTTTTTAAATTAAGTACATTGGAATGAAGCGAGGGCTTTGTGATAGTAATGCACTGTTATGCACAATCCTAATAGATTTTGAAAATTGTATGATTTTTAAGCGCTTACTAATGTGTTAAACAAAAATGGTGTTTTTAATTTATTTCAGGTTACGTTTGACAATATCGATCGGCTTTCAAAGGGATTGAAATCTACATATTTTCGCTACTTAATGGGGGATTCAAAAAAAAAAGGACAGAAACGGCATTCCTACACTGTAAAAAAGTTTTCTTGTAACTTTACCACTTCGGTTTTGTAAATAATACCAAAACTTGTACAATTACTTCCTTCATAGAAGTGAACTTACTAATTTGAAAAGAAAAAACCTCACTTTCAATGTAGTAGCTTCACAAGATTTTATGAATTTGCCTCTAAAAGTGGTTAATAATCGGACTGCCAGAGAATCCAATTATTATCTACTTGTAAAGAGGTAAATTTATAAAATCTTGCGGAGGTAATACATTTAAAGTGAGTTTTTTTTCAAATTAGTAAGTTCACTATTATGGAGGAAGAAATTTGACAAGTTTGGGTAAAAATTACAAAAATGCAGTGGTTAGGATACAAGATAATTTTCTTACAGTATAGGTACTGAAACTCGTAATACTGCTAAGTGCAAGCCTCCTTGCTGGGCACTTACTATCTCCATCAAAAACATCTTGTTCAGAGTAGGTATTTTTCCTTGCGACACTCAGAATGGTAAAATTACACAAAATTTTTTGTACAGTTTGAAACTTACGTGTTCTGCTAGTTGATGAGGATCATCGTAAACTACGCCACATTGATCACATTGTAGCGGACTACGAGGACTTGAAGAACTCACAGAGTTTGCTCGATCCACTTGTGGAAAACGTTGTTGATGCTGATAAGGATGGTACCTTGTATAGTTTCCACCTCCGTTTTGACTCTCCTCCCTGGTCGGAGAGTAGTTGTTTGGAACCACATAATGCTGTTGTTCGTTCTGCATATAATAGTTGTTCTCATTGAACATTGGGGTTGGGAAATCCTGGAATCCTTGTGACGGCGGAGTGGGTTGCTGCCGAGAAGATGATGTACCTTCCGAGGGAGGTCTCGAGGAAGGTTCACTCGAATCAGCCGGTGCTGTCACACTCTCCCGCTTCACAACCAAATGATTGCTGCTGTTATGGTCACCAGCTTTACTGTTGTTGTTATTGCTCTCCTCCTGCTGTGCTTGGCTGGCCCACTGATTGAGCAGGCTCTCGTTGTGGTACTGAAGGTGCATCTCGAGGTTCTTCTCATTTTCAAAAGAAACACGGTCATCCTTGCAATGCTGCTCCGAATTCGAGCTACCACCAACAAATGGTTGTTGGTGAAGCTGCTCTACGCTCGCCATCTCACTCATATTGTCTTCTCTGGACCTCTCATCCAGCAAATAAGATTCACGAAAAAAAGTAAGAAACCGAAATTTAACAAAATGAAATAGTATCTGCGTGTTCTACATTTATCACAGGACAACACTTGGCTCACCAGCTAGAGTCCTAGAAATTTCCAATAGAGCGACATTAAATCTCGCGACCATCACTTTTGCCGAATTACGCGAACGTGGAATCAAAACACGAAGGCAATGTAAAAAAAATGACCATTCACTTCACATTTGTCGAATTTGTCACTACTTTTTTACACTATCACTTCGACACTGACTGACCGCATCTCCTCCACAAAATAGTTACTGAGATCAACGCCGCCGTTTGCGTCCTCTCATTCACGTGGCTGTTGGTAGCACTTTTAGATACAGATTTTAAAAAAAGGTATCACAATTATCACAGGTTTTTTTTTCGCGTTCACAGTTTGTGAATAAGGGTAAGAACCCTTATTTGTGCGTCTGATCCGACTCAGTCCGAAAGACCACGTTCACTGACTCTCCATGATCCAATTGTTGGATCAACGGAGGTAACCGCCTCACTCGAAGGACGGGTCTGTTCTGTCACTTCTGCCGCTGATATGACTAATGCCCATTGGTATTCCAAATTTTGAGTCAGGCCCACGCCAATGCACTTTTGCTACTACCCCTACCCGCTTCACTCTTAACTTTGCTACCCACTGCTTCCCACTCTTCTTCCCCTTAGCACAAAGTGAGAGTCTGAAGCTGTTGGTCAACTTTCTGATTAGAGCAAAGTAATAATTAATTCAAGTTCACAGAAATAATTCTTTAAACAATTTATTCAGGGTGTCTAATGTCCTGGAAATTCTTGCAAACCTGGAAAAGTCCTTGAATTCGTTTTTACTTGGAAAAACCTGGAAAAGTCCTTGAGTTTTGCTTATGTTTCTGAAATTTTTGTTCGTTTAAAGAAAAAATAGTTTTTTAAACTTTTTCTCTGCTGAACGGAGAAGGATGACCTTTTTAACAAGAGACTGTTGATTTTGACACTGTGAAAATCACTAAGCTACAATCTAAATGGTATTTGAATATTGATGGTTAGAGCAAATGAAAAATTGGTCGCGGTAAAGTTAGAAAATTTTGAAAACGAAGTTTGGGACTACCCTGATATAATGTTCCTGCTAATAATTTATTTGCCTTATATTTTAAATTCTTCTTCTTTTGCAGTTGCTTCATCCTTCCGACTGTAATCTTACTGAAGAATTTTATTATTTTATTGCAAATTCAACAATTTTCATTGAAAAGTCATAGTTTTTATTTTAAATATCTACTATCAGATTATTCGTTGAGAATTCATATTTTTTGTATAAAATTCAATTACTCGGGTGAAGGTTTAAACTCTTAATTAAGAAAATAATGTTTTCATTGTTGAAAATTGATCTTTTTGATTAAAAATACCTTTTTTTGGTTGACAAATAATTTTTTCAACTAAAAACTTACCTATTTAATTTTTGTCTGAAAATTGATATTTTTTATATTGAAAATTCAATTACGTGGGTAAAACTCGAACCACTTTGTTAAAAATTTATTTGTTTGAGGGTTGATCTCTTTGATTGAAAACTAATCCTGTTGGTAAAAATTTCTCTCTTTTGATTACAACTGCAATTTTTTGGTTACAAATTAACTTTTACGTTGAATATACGTATATTGGGGTTGAAAATGTTGTCTTTTAGCTTGAATGTTCAACAATTTTTTTGAAATTTTTTCCTGTCTTGGCTAAACAATCTTTATTTGTTGAAAATTCGTCTCTTTATTAGAAAATTTATAATTTCGGGTTGAAAATTCAACTTTTTTGTAGAATTTTGTTTGTTTGTAGAAAGTTTACCTACTTTATGAAGCATTCATTCTTTGGTTGCAGAATTGCAGAATGCAGATTCATCATTTTAGTTGAAAATTCATCTCTGGTTCAAAATTCACCTATTTATTTCAAATCTTTTTACTGAAAATTAATCATTTTCAGTTGAAAATTAAATTATTCGTGTGCAAATTTATGTATTTTGTTAAAAATTTGTTTGTTTTTTTTGTAGGAAATCAATTTTCTTTGTTGAAAATTCGTTGTTTTGGTTAAGAATTCATTTTTGTAGGTTTGAATTTAAACTATTTGGTTAAAAAATGAACTATTTTGTTGATTTTTTTTGTTTTAAATTTAACTATTTTGTTGAAAATTAGTTTTTTTTGTAGTTGAAATACCAACTATTTAATTCTTCGTTGAGAATTCGTCTTTTTGTCGAAAATTCTAATTTTGGTTTTGAAAATTCAACTATTTTCGGTTAAAGTTTCATTTTTTCAAAACAAGACTAACTGGTTGGAAATTCTTTTTTGTAATTTCAAGTATTTTGTTAAAAAACATTCATTTTGGTTGAAAATTCAACTGTTTTGTTGAACAGTCGTCTATTGTGACAGAATATTTTCTTTTAGGTTGAAAACTCCACAATTTGGTTAAAAAATCAACTTATTTGTGGAAAATTTTATTATTTTATTGAAAATAAACTTAAATTAATTTAAAATTCGATAACTCAGTCAAATTTCAAACAATTCTAAAAAAAATCTCATCACACACGGTGTCAAACTCGCTTTGATATTTTATACAGCAAGTAAATATTGAATTTTAAAAGTTTCATTAAATTGTTTTCAAAGCTGGAAAAAAGAGAAATTTTGAATATTTTCTATCTTAGCGTCGTGATATTTCACCTTGATGAAATGAACAATGCCCACAAAAACTTTTTTTTTCTATAAAATCAGATTTTAGGGGCAGGTGAGAAATTTCGCATATGACACATTTTCAGTCCCACTACACCTACAATTTCTACTATATTTCGCGGGAATTTTTTTTATTGTAAAAAAGTACCTGGAAAAATGTATTTTTTTATCCTGGAAAACTTGGAAAAGTCCTGGAATTTTTGTTTGAAGAAACGCTGGTCTGTCTTTTTATAGCAATTTTAGAAATTTTCACTTTCTTGTCAAAGTTTAACTTATAGTGAGGTAATAATTATTTAAACTAGTTTATTATCATTTTCTGGCTTTCGTTATTTTAGGAAAATAATTTCAGAAATAATTCAAAAATTTTTGTTGACAAATTTTTTTTTTTCATAAATTTTTGTACTCAATTTTTTTCAACAAATTTTTTTAAACAGTTTTTTACACAAAGTTTTTTTTCATGAAATTTTTTTTTTACATAATTCTTTGGATATACTTCCGGAAAGGTCACCCAAGAATATTGACTTGATACTTCACCTTCCCCAGTTGAACGAACTAAAAGGATTTTTGGCGCACGTCAATATAAATTAGGTTAATAATAATTTTGACTTTTTTGAATTAGTTTTTTTTTTCAAAATCTTGAAAATATTGATTTGGGAACCAAAAGTTGTCCACAAAAGATGTATATCTCGTCGAAACGCGTATTTTTTATATTCATACTTTTTTTTAAATGAATATTTTTCAAAGAGAATTGAAAAAAATCAATTTTCAGATTTTTTTAATTTTTTTGTTGCAAAAATATATTTTAAAACTAAATATTTCAAAATAAGTTTTGAAGAATAAACTTTTTCACTGAAAAATATTTAAGACCACCACTAGAATGCGTCGTTTTTTTGGGGCGTTGAAAAAAAGGGTTCGGCATGAGTGATGGGAGGGGGAATTTTAAATGGCCCACACCCCCTGCAGCTACTCATGCTGACCCCTTTTCCGAGGCAAAAAAAATCTGAAAATTCATTTTTGTCATTTTTCTCGAAAAAGAATTATTTTAGAAAAAAGAATGAATATAAAAAATATTTATTTCAACGAGATTTACAACTTTAAAAAAATGTTTCTTCTCCAAATAAATATTTCTAGAGATTTTGAGAAAAACTAATTTTTAAAAATAGTCAAAATGATCAATAACTTAACTTATATTGATCTGCGCCAAAAATTCTGTTAGTGCGTTCAACTAGGGTCTAAAAGGAACCCGTAGACCAAGTATCATTTCAATATTCTTGGGTGACCTTTTTGAAAGTATACCCAAAAAAATGGTGTAAAAAAATGCCATGAAAAAAAAATTGTTGAAATAAACTTGAGAAACATTGTTTGAACCATTTTTTTACAAAATTCCAAAAAATATTTTGCTTCATGATTCTGTTAGTAGGCGCTTGGCGCGTACTTTGACTAATTTTTAATGATATTCACTTTGAATAATAGTAGAAATTGGCGTTTCTTTCTGAAATTTTCCAATTTTTCATTCAGAGTGTGGTTATAATTAATGAAATTTAACAAACATAATCTTATCGACTTGAATAATAAATAATTGTATAGAAGAATGATTAATAATGATTCTTCAACAAAGGAAATTGATTTTTAACTGAAAAAGAGTAATTTCGAACAAAAAATGGAAGTTAAATTTTCGACAAAAAAAATATTTTCGACAAAAAATGTAATTGTTGATATTCCTGCCAAAAAAAATTAATTTGAAATCAAGAACAGTTGAATTTAACCAAAAGCACGAATTTTTAACCAAATAGTTGATTTTCAACCAAAAAAGATTATTTTTCAAGGAAACAGTTGCCTTTTCAAGCAAGAGAGCTGTTCCAGTGAAGAAGGGAGTTTTCAACAAAAATTTATAACTTTTTAATGAAATTGTTGAATTTCCAACCGAAAAAAAATTAGTTTTTAAACAAATAATTGAAGTTTCGACCCAAAAGTCGAATTTTCAACAAACTTTAAAATTTTTCATTAAAGAGGATGTCTTTTTCACAAAATAATTAAATTTTGAACCAAATAATAACATTTTCACTTTAAAAAGATTCATTCCCAACCAAAAATATAATAGTAGACTATTTAGCCAAAAATAATGAGCGCAATTAAAAATGATTTGAAAACACGTTTTATTGTCTTAAAAATTCCACCGGACATTGCGGTTAAAGGATATATCCAAATTCGAACCCGAAATGGGTTTTTAAAACTTAAAACCGGAAAATGAAACCGGAAATGGATTAAATTTGAAGAAAAGGAAGAACTTGCGGCTCGACTTGTGGCCTAAATTGTGCTAAATAGTTACAAAATACAAATGAACTAAATATTTTGTATAAAAATAACACTGTATGTAGTATTGTGAAATCCATTTTTTAAAGGAACGATTTTTAAAAATTAATTTTCATCTCGAAAAATAATAACTTTTTCAAAATTCTGTTTATTATATTTAACAATTGTAATTCGATGTTGAAAACCTAGTTCTTGCATAGTTATAACTGCAACGCATTTTTATTCACGGATAAATTTGGAAAGGGGCTTGGCAAATTATAAAGCTAACGTAAAAATATTAATTATTAATGCTTGAACATTTTCAATTATTTTTTAATTATTAATCTTTAAGATTTTTGAGATGAGAATTGTTAATTTTGAAAGCTATAAATTTGATATATTGTACCATTTTTCACCAATTCTAATAAAAAAAATTTCAATTCTAGACGTTCTAAATTTGGAAATGGTTGAAAATTCAACTTTTGAATTTTTAAGACAATTTTTCTGTTAAAAATCCCACTGTTCAACTTTTAACAGTTGAATTTTGTAGAAAATTCGTCTCTGGAAAATTCAACTGTTCAATTTTTAACCAAGAAGAATAGAAGATTAATTTACTATACCAAAAAAGACGAATTTTCTACAAAATAGTTGAATTGTCAACTAAAAAGGAATACATTTTCCAATCAAAAATGGAATAGTTAAATTTTGAGATCAAAAAATTAAATATCTGAAAGTACATTTTTGAAATGTTCTTTGAAAAACTGTTTTTAAAAATAAATCCTCAAGAAAATTAATTTGTGCATTTGAATTGCATAAGAAGAGTTGAAATAAGAAAAATATGGTTATTGGTCAATCAGAAAAAAATTTATTTTCAACAAGAAAAAAATTTTCAATTTTCTACAAAATAGTTCAATTTCAAACCAAAGAGATAAATATCCAACTAAAATGATGAAGCTTTTATATATAAAAAAATTAATTTTTAATAAAGTACTTCAAATTTCTATTAAATAGTTAGATTTTCAACCAAAAAGGTTAATTTTTAACCAAAAAAAGAGAATAGTTCAATTTTCAGTTAAAAAAATTATTTTTCAAAAAAAAAAAAAAAAAAAAAAACGATTTTTCAACCAGAGAGAGGAATTTCCAACTAAGATGATGAATAATCAATCGAAAAAATTAATTTTTGAAAAATTAGTTTAACTTTTAACCAAGTATTAGAAAGGGACCTGGAAATTTGGAAATTTACTAAAAAAATATTCAGTTATTAATATTTCTCCGAAATTTATCAATTTTTAATTCTTATGTTTTAAAAGATTTGAATATTTTATTTTGAAGACTCTAAATTCATTTTGTACCATTTTTCACCAATTTAAATTGAAAATTTTTGTAATTTGAACGCTCTAAATTTAAAAATGGTCTATTAGAAAATGGTCCTCTATTAATTTTCAACTTCAATTTCTTTGAACGATTCTCTCATTGAAAATTTAACTACCTTGTTGAAAATCAATTTCAATTTTTCTAACTGAAAATTCAACGATTCCAGTTGAAAATTTAACTATTTCATTGCAAATTCGTTTTCTTGTTTGTTATGAATTATTGTTTGTAAACAGAAAATTTAACTATTCTATTTTTGTTAAAAAATGTATCTTTCTTGGATGAAAATTCAACTATTTGGTTGATCATTGATCTTTTTTTTTAATTGAATTATTTGGTGGAAATTTTTTGTAATTCCAGTTAAAGAGTGATCGTTTTAGTTGAAAATTAATCACAGCGGTTGACAATTGAACTGTTTGATTGAAAATATGTTTTTTTTTTAAATCAATTTGGTTAACTTACCATTTGAATATTCTATTTTTTGTTGAAAATTCATCTTTTTTTTCGTAAAATTCAACTATTCGTTGAAAATTTATCATTTTCAATTGCAAATTCAGAAACTTGGTTACAAATTCATATATTATTGTTAAAATGCATCTTTTTTGTAGAAAATTATTTTTCATGGTTCAATATTAATCTTTTTGGTTGAAAATTCAACCATTCCAGTTAAAGATTCATAATTTTATTTCAAAATTTCTCACTTTGATTGAAAATTAAACTATTTTGTTGAAAATCCGTTTTTTTATTGATTTGTTTTACTTAAAATTTAAGTATTATATAATAATAACATAACATAAGTTATATTAATATAATAAAAAACACATTTTATTGCAAAAGTTCCTCTGTTCCATACATAGGAGCAAGCGTTGAAAACGTGTCCGTCGATTTTTTTAAAATTCAGATTCAAAAGAACTCCATTTTATCATGAATAATTTTCGCAAAATAAGCAAGAAAAAGATTCATAATCAAAAAAGCAAATAAAAAAGCCACCTAACTTTTCGGCTCATTAGAGACAAAAATAACATAATGAAAAAAGAGGGGAAAAAGGGGAAGAAGTCAACCAAAACCAACCTCTCACTTTTTCCGCCCTCTTTATGCTACGAGGGGACCAACATGTTTCGATGTTAATTTAGACCTCCTCATCAGGGATTATTTATGGGGATAACTAAGGGTATGAATAATTAATATACTTGTGAAGAAAAAAAAATTTTCATTTAGTGTGAATCATAAATTAATTAAGTTTAATGTAAACACAATTATTTATTGAGAAATTGATTTTTTAATAATCACCCACAAATGAAACAACTAATAAATAAATAAAATGAATTATATGTATCAAGCCTTCTGGCTCGGATAAATAAATTATTTTCCAGTATTTATAAAACTTTAGAAACATACTTGCTTTTTATATAGATGAAAAACCTAACTTTCATACTTATTAATACAATAATTTGTACTCAAAAATGTACTTTTAAATTATTTGTGAAACTGTTTAATAATTGGGACATGTTTCATGATAGGTACCTTTACCTTATGTGTTTCTAAACTTTTATTATTAAAACGAACCAACATAAAAAACAGGAATGAAAAATAAAAAAATCTTGGCGAACTAACTTCATGTTGTGAACAGAATGAATTAGCTATATACGTACCGAAATTTCGGTACAAAATAGCCCCTTTTCCAGCTTATAAGAAGAATACATTTATTTTTTTTTACGTCCGGGAAAATGTGTAATTCAGAAACTTAGGATAGAACCTAATAAAAACGAAATCTTCCAGACTAATAATTTAAATTTTATTTAAAAAATATACGAATCGATTACGTTTCGGAAACCCAGCTGGCTTCTCTCATCAGATCCTTAAAACAGTTTTAAAAATTCCTTGAAAATTTCTTTATATGTGAGTTCCATAAACTTTTTATGTAGTGCTGTAAATTGATTGGTATTTTTTTCAATTAACTATTGTATAAAAATGGTGAAAAAGATTTCTAGAAAATGTTTTGTGAAGACGGTGCAGGTATGCCCCGTCTCCATCTTTCCCAGTGTCCATCGTTTCCAGCTCCCTTTATTTTTACCGAAAAAATCCAGCTATTTGTAATAACATTTCGCTACACGTAGCTACGGCCATAATTAAATGCCTAAGCAGTTATAAATCATTCGAATTGTTTAAACACTTTAAACGTTCATCCAGGCAAACGGTCAAACGCAGAGCACTTTAGTACTTTCTCAGTTCCCAAACTGATTGAACACTTTTACATATTTAAATGATGACCAAAATGCCCAATTACGATGATTTTCGCTTCCTTTCACCGGAGCGCTAATATTTAGCAATAAGTGTATTTTCTCTCCCGATCTGAGTACACTTGAGCTGAAGGATACAGTAAGTAACACTTACGTAACATGGATCGTAAATAATAAGTCGATTATCGTCCCATTGTTACCGCGGTATCCATGAGTTGGTGAAAGCGCTAGAGAAAGTCGAAGATAAGAAATATTCGCTTTTCGTTGCCGGCGAACGAAAGAATTAGCCTCACTTGAGAAAGCCAATACAAATCTGGCCAGCATAGTCTAAAGTAGTTCGAGAGTCTCCCATATGTTATGTTGTGTCATGGATGTCACGTGGTTTCATTAGAAATTTGCTAAATCGTGTCATCTCAATGTGAGGCTACAAAATTAGGAGGCCTATAATTTAGACATGTTAAAAATATTCTCGAATTTAGGATATTAATTTGGCGAGATATAGTGTGCTATAAAAATTGTATAT
The DNA here is from genome assembly GCA_932178445.1 of Andricus quercusramuli. Classification (NCBI taxonomy): domain Eukaryota; kingdom Metazoa; phylum Arthropoda; class Insecta; order Hymenoptera; family Cynipidae; genus Andricus; species Andricus quercusramuli. Next base: position 321,152 of record CAKNXH010000142.1, on the reverse strand, counting down.
GTTCATTTGATGAACAGTTAAAATGTCGAATGCTTCAGAAAACAGTTGACTTTTAAACCCGAAAACATGAATTTTTAACAAAGGAAGACGATTTTTCAATAAAATATAGTTAAATTTGCAACAAACAAAACAAAATTAATTTTAGACTAAACAGCTGCATTACAACCAAGTAGTTGATCTTTTAAGCAAAAGAGACGAATTTTCAACAGATAGATGAATTTTCAACCAAATTGCAGAAAAGGATGAATTTTCAATCCAGAGGGAGGAATTTTCTATCCAAGAAGAAGAATTTTCAATAAAAAAGTTGAATTTTCGAAAAGAATTAGATTTCAAAAAAAGCTTTGAACTTTCAACCTGCAAATATGAATTTTCAATCAAATAATTGAATTAACAACAAAATTAATTATCAACCAGACGGTTGCATTCATAACTAAATAGATGAACTTTGAACCGGAAGGGACGAATTTTCAACAAAATAGGTAAATTTACAACCTACAAAGAGGAAAATTCAATCAATTTCTTGAATTCTTCAACAACGGAAAATTCAATTTCTACCAACAAAAAATTACATTTTTAACCAAATAGTTGAATTTTAAAACCAAGAATACGAATGTTTAACAAAACATGTTAAATTTTCTACCAAGAAAATGACTTTTTCAATAAAGTTATTAAATTTCTAACAAAATAGTCGAGTTTTTAACTACAATATTGTGAATCTTCAACAATAACAAAAGTAATTCTTAACAAAGAAGTTCAAATCTAAACCAAGCAGTTAAATTTTTAATAAAAAATTTTGAACGAAATTTGTTATGATTTGACGAAAAATGTTATGATTAATATTTCAAATTTCAACCAAAAAAGATTTTGATTGCAAATCCAAAACCGTTGAATGCAATCAATGAAGACGAATATTCAAGAAAATAGTTGGATCCTCATCCTCAACCAAAACAGATTAATTTTCAGCCAAAAAGTTGCACTGTTAACCAAATTTTTTAATTTTCAAGCCAAAAATGCGAATTTTCAACGAAAATTTGGATGTTTCAAAAAAACATGACACTTGAACAAAATCGTTGAATTTTTAACATATAAAGAGGAATTTTCAAGAAATTGATCAAATTGTTAAACAAAACTGAATTTCGACCAGAAAACGTGGCATTTTGAACCAAACGATTGAATTTTCAAACCAAGAAGACCATTGTTCAACAAAACAAGTTAAATTTTCGACCAAAAAAGATGTGTTTCTAACCAAATAGATGAATTTTCAACAAAATAATTAAATTTCGAAAAGAGGATTTGAATTTTTCACTGAAATTATTAATCCATAGAATAAATTAATTCTTAACAATTAAGATTCAACTTTCAACCAAGTTATTAAATTTTCAATAAAAAAGGATTAGTACTCAACGAAAAGTGTCATGATTGATATTTCAACCAAAAAGTTTTGCTTCAGAATCAAAAACCGTTGATTCAACCAATGAAGATGAATTTTCAACAAAATAGTTAAAGACTTAACCAAAACAAATTAATTTCGGACTAAAAAGTTGCACTCTCAACTAAATTGTTGAATTTCTAAGCCATAAACGCGAATTTGTAACAAAAATTTAGATTTTTCAAAAAGAAACACTTAGTGGAATTTTCAACAATAAGAAAATTATTTATCAAATAGATAGTTGCATTTCCAAATAATCAGTTGAACTTTGAACGAAAGGGACAAATTTTAAACAAAATAGTTGAACTGTCAACCTACAAATAACAAAGAGGATTTTTCAACCAATTGATCGAATTCTTAAACAATTAAGAAAAATTAAACTTCAGCTAGAAAGAGTTGCATTTTTAACTAAAAAGCTGAATTTTCAACAAAATATTTGAAATTGAAACTAAAAACGTTAAATTCTCAACCACAAATGCAATACGTATTCTTGCACTTGAAAATATTGATCTTCAATTTTCAACCAAGTAGTAAGTTGAATCTTCAACCAAAAAGACGAATTCTCAATTAAAAATTCAATAGTTGAATCTTCAACTAAATCTATCAATTATCAGTTTTTAGCCGAAAATGGATTATTCAAGTTTCCATTAAAAAAATGTATTTCAAAGTAAAAAAAAACAACGAATTTTTAACAAAAAAGTTGGATCTTCAACTAATTAAAAAGAATTAACTTTCAACGAAAAATGGTTGGATTTTTTTATTGGCTTCTATTAATTCAGTTAGCATTCAAGCGAAAAAAAACGATAAAAACGGAAAAAGGGGATGTTTCTTGCAAACAGGGGAAAAGAGGAATTCTTTACAAAATGTGAAACAGGAATAAGGAGGATTAAAGGAATAAGGGGAATAAAGGAAAGAGTGTGAAGTCTGTATTTTAGATGGCTTTACTCGTAAAATAAAATTACTAATGTCCTTTGTATCAAGCATTTCAAAACATTGTTATTCACATTTATCAAAATAAACAAATAAATACAAATATATTGACAAAGAGTTGTTTACAAAGGAAATAATTTAATTAATAGTCATCAATAATAGTGCTCTTCATACGCAAGAAATGTTTTCATCAAACATAGGAAAACTGGAATATCTGAACTGCAAAAATAAATTCTCTTAATCATTTGTTGATAAATGCGAAATTTGCTAATCAGATAAAGTCACTTTGCATAATAAGGCGAAAGGATAAAATTTAATATTTAATAATAACGGTAGGTATAATGTATTTTGACAACAAAGTCAAGTAGTCATCCCTGCAAGTGTAAAACGTAAACATAATAGAAGTTTCAAGATTTTATTCTGTTATAATAAATGACTTATTATTCAAATTGTTTCTAAAATTAATCTTTATTTTCTACATTGTGAACCATAGAACATTTCCGATTTATTTGTTTTATTTTGAACAAATTTTATATGCTACAAATTAGGTAGCGTAACAATTCTGAAATGAAAGTTGAATAAAAGGTTGTATGAATACATAAAAAACTAAAAAGCGCAGTTATAGAATTCAGGAAAAACATTGTTGAACTGATTTTATTTATATATATTATTTAATTAATGGTTTTATCACCATTGTGTACAGTAAATAATATTGAATAAAGTCCAGGATTTTTAAATAAATGAATATGGCCTACAACAAAAATTAACTATAGACAACAATTTTCTTACTTTTCAACAGTTGCTCAAGTTTTTTCAATTTTTATTATCAATTGAAAATTGTTTCCCTATAATAGCAGGAAAGCTAATAAAATCTCGAATAAAATGCTTTTTATAATAAGTCAAAGTTCAAGGATATGTACAATTAAGGAATTATTTAAATATTTTTAAAACATGGGTATTTGACTTTTTCTCAATATTTTAAATAAAATTAACATAGGCCAATTAAATGTGAAATTTTAGGATGTGTCTTATCCAGAAAAATGATAAAAGTTGGAAAAGGGATAATATTTATAGCTTTTTTTTTTTAGGCTTAACGAAGCATGCAAGAGTTGATATTTTATCCAAAAATGGCATTTTTAACCAAGAAGGATAAATTTTCAATCAAGAAGATTAAATTTTTATCAAGAAAGACGAACGTTCATCCAAAAAGTAGAACTTTCACCCAAAAAGATAAATTGATAACCAAACAGTTACATTTTCAACTAAAAAAGATCAATGTTCAACCAAAAGTGGAATAGTATTAAATTTATAAAAATCGATTTGGTTGAAGATTTAACTATTTTTATGAAATGTTTTTTTTCTTCTTATTGGAAATTAAGTATTTCTTTCCGAAAATTGATATTTCTTGGTTAAAAATTAATCTTTTTGAGATCAAAAGTAGAATTTCTTGAAAACATTCGACTTTATAGCTTAAGAACTCCACTCTTTTGTTAAAAATTAATTTCTTCTGGTAGAGAATTTGTCTTTTTTAGTTGAAAATGAATTCCTTTGTTTAAAAATGCAACTGTTCTGTAGAAAACTCGTCTTTCTGGCTCGAAAATTCAACAACTTGGTGAAATTTTTTTCTTTTTTGACATTTCAATACAAAAAACTAAAAGCCTAAGTGGAAGAATTGGTTAAAAAAAAAGATTTAATTCAGAAAAAAATGCATTTGATTGAAGATTTAACTATGTGGTGAAAATTCGGTTTCTTTTTCGTTGAAAATTATTATTTTTTTTTAATTCAACTACTTCGTTGAAAATTTATCTTTCTTGGCTGGAAATTCATCTTTCCGAGGTTGAAAGTAAAATTTGTTCAAAAGCGTTCGACTTTTCAGTCTAAAAAAAACTCTTTTGTTGAGAATTAATTTCTTTTGGTAGACAATTTATCATTTTTGTTTCCTCACAGAGTAAGCTTTGTAATGATAACATTTTCAAAAATTTTCAAATTCATTTAATTGAACCTTCCTCAATTTAAATATATGTAATGCTATGTGTGTGTGTGTGTGTGTGTGCGTGGATGTCACGCTTTTTTGTGAACACGATAACTAGAAAACAGTTGCAGATGAATTGATGAAATTTGGAAGGCTTATTTTCCTCAATAATATTTTGAAACTGACCGAAGGATTTCTGAAAATATTCATTGCATTTTTTTAGCACTCATTAATATTTAAAAAATCGGTTTTTTATAGTAAAACTTTTTTCTTCAACATAATTTGAAGTTGATTTTTTCATTGACAAAATTCATAGTTGGTGCAAGAACAGAAAAGTTGATTCGAGTCGAATCGATTGACCTATAATATTAATACATTTTATTGAAGAGTAGGTAAGTGATGGTAATTTATATATTTTTAAATTCGACTTTTATAATAAAAATTTTCTCATTAACATAATTCAAAGTTGACGCGAAGAAAACAGAAAAGATTCCTTGGTTCGAGACGAATCGATTGACCTATAATATTATTATTAATACATTTTGTTACAGAGTAGGGAAGTTATGGTGACTTATACAATTTGAAAATCTGTTTTTAATAATAAAACTTTTTTCATCCACATAATTCAATGTTGATGCAAAAACAGAAAAAATGTGTTGCTTCGAGACGAATCGATTGACCTACAATATTAATAAATTTTATTCAAGAGTAGGGAAGTTATGGTAATTTATATATTTTGACAATCGGTTTTTTGTAGTAAAACTTTTTTCATTGACATAATTCATAGTTGGTGCAAGAACAGAAAAGATGTGTTGATCCGAATCGAATCGATTGACCTATAATATCAATACATTTTATTAAAGAGTAGGGAAGTTATGGTAATTTATATATTTTTAAAATCGACTTTTATAGTAAAAATTTTCTAATTCTCATAATTTAATGTTGATGCGAGAATAGAATAGTTGTGTTGAATCAAGACGAATCGATTGACCTATAACATTGATACATTTTATTCCAGAATAAGGAAGCTAAGGTAATGTATAATATTTGAAAACACGGTTTTTTGTATAGTAAAACTTTTTTCACTTATATAATTTAAAATTGATGCATGAGCGGAAAAGATTCCTCAATTCGAGGCAAATCGATTGATCTATAATATTAAACTTAAAACAAACTTAAATAAAATTTTTTTTTGATGGACATAATTCAAAGTTGACCCATGAATAGAGAAGACTTTTTGATCATAAATTTTCAAATGAAATAATTCTGACCATTTTCGTAAAGAAATCATAAAGCTGGGAAAGGGATAGGGTGCGACAGAACTTTTTCCTTCCCTTTTCCACCTCGAAAAATTACCATTTCGAATACAAAATTTGATTTGTCTGATTTGTCTTTGTATTCAAATTTTTTTTTGTATTATTTTGTAATTTTGTATTTTTTGTAAATACCTATTTTTAAATTGATCAAAATGAAGACTTTGGTTTGTCTATTATTGAAAAAAATAACTAATGCTTCCTCTGTGAGGAAGCAAATAGATATGCTAACGGGAAGCAAAGTGCTCGTAAAATGAGCACCATATAATTGAAAATACAAACAAAATGGAAACACTCGATATCGAGTTCACTGTTAGTTTAACAAACTAGTTGAACTTTTGATGAAAAAGATGGCTTCTTAACAATATAGTTGCTTTTTCAACAAAATAATCAAATTTTCAAC
>CAKNXH010000142.1:288950-314705 GCA_932178445.1 Andricus quercusramuli | reverse complement strand
TTAAGTAAATCTCGATTTTGTCCAAAAATGATCGATATGCATCACTAACGGAAAGTACTGCCAGGCTACGTTTTCTTTTAGGACAACACCACTGATCCCTCTGCAAAATTGATGGTAAACATATCCCAAATTTCTCATTCAAAAAACTCAAATTCCTCCGGAAATCAAGCAGTGCATGTCCCTTTAAATTTTAAATGTTCCCCAAGAAACGAAGAAGATCCTACATAAAAATGAACCTTGCGCATCAGGTTGTGGGGCACATGGAACATAGCTCTGCTCTTGCGATCTCTGAACCCTACGTGATTCTGGAAGCTTAGAATGCGTTGACATCGTCGAAATTCGTAGAGTGGATATAAATCTCTGGAACGATGGGCCGGGCACGACGGGGACCTATTATTGAGCATCGGATCTTCGCTATTCAGGTTCAGGAAAGCATATCCCTGTGGATTGTGGAAGGAGGAGCACATCAACCCAACTGCAACTGCTGTCGCTCTCTGCACCATGATCCTGGCAAGCTTGAAGAAGAGAGAAAGAAGAGCACGAATGAGAGAATGAGAGAGACTCCGAGAGGGGGGGAGGTGGTGCTGAAGATTCGGCAACGCGAGAGGAAAAGGGGGAGGGGAAACCAGGTGCATCTCGTGAGCCTGGGAAGCGCAAACTCTGTACTTTCTACTACTACTTCTACGGCAGATGCTGTCTTCTCTCTTGCTCACTTCATTTTTTCTCTCATTCTCTCTCGCTTGAAATATAGGTACGAGAGCGTTGTTTGTCTACGGAAACGCCAGAGGTGCATCAGCCCGAATCTCCTGTCTTGTACTGTCCGATTTCGTCGACTGGGTCTCCTTCACGGATAAATAAGCGCAGCTAATGTAATGTTGAGGGAGAACCGTGTATGCTGATTCAGGATCCACGAGTTATTGATTTTTGATTCTTTCGTTTTCTCTTGAAGATGAGCTTGCGAGAGTGAAAACTGAGACTGAGGCGGGATCTGCATGAGAGATTTCATGGACCAGTTGAAAGGTTGGTAGGGTATATTGTCAGTCTGGCGCCACCTGAGACCGGATAATTTCATCCTACGTAGGGGTTGAGGAGGAAGCGAAAGTTTAAATGGATGCAGTGTTTTGTTGAATTATTAGTTTGAGGATGAGAGATGTGGATTTATACTTGCTTAAGTGAGGCTTCATTAATGTTATTTTAATTAGGGCTTCTGTATGAATTACACTGGAAACGATAGTTGGTTGGGACAACTCATGAACTGGTAGGGACAACTACTTTAGTTTGTGATATATGTGTTTGTGGGTACTACTTTTATTTATATGAATGGTATTCCTTACTACTTTTATTATGATCACGACATACGATGGTAGATTACCATTTTTAGGTAGTACTACTGAAAGCAGTAAATTTTATAATTACTATTGTTACTAATATGAACTACGTAGGAGTACTAACGGCGACTTGTTCTCGCACAAAATGAATGCGCTCTCTCACTTTGTGCTTCAGTTTTTAAATGAAAATGTTGATTCAAACACGAAAAATTCGTTTGAGGACACTTTGATTCATGTAAATAAAACTTACAATTATACTTAACAAATTTTGTTTTTAATACAAAGAAACTTGATTTTATCCGAACAGAATTTGTTCAACTCAAAGAAAATGCATCTAAACAGTTTTCAATAAATTTAACTTTTTGTCACAAACCTTTTTTAAAATGAAAATACGAAAAATAAGATTTTACCTTGATGTTATGCATGTCGTCTTTTTATATTAAGTAGACAAAAAAGGTAACGAAAAAGTACAAATAGAGAAATTTCCTCTTGTATCAGAAGGATGTTTCTTGACACAAATGGAATTTCTTCTTAAATTTATAGTTAAAAGGAATTTGACTTGCCTCAAAAAGAATCTTTTTTGCAGCAAACAATTTACTTGTCTTAATTAAAAATTATTGTTTTCCAATGAAGATTTCACTATTCCATTTTCGGTTAGAAATTTATCCTTCAGACTAAACATTCAACTGTTTCGTTGAAAATTCGTTATTTTTGGTTAAAAATTGGTTATTTCTGGTAGAAAATTAATCGTCTTGGTTGAAAATTCAACTGATTGGTTAAAAATTTATGATTTTTTTTTAATTTGTATTTTTTGGTAGAAAATCAACTTTTTGGTTAAAAATGCAACATGCAACTGTTTGTGTGAAAATTATTCTGTTTTAGTTGAAGATTCAACTATTCTGCTCAAAATTTTATGGAAATCTGATGTATTTTCTTAAAAATTCTATTTGTTTTTTGTTTGAAGATTTATAATTTCAATATAAAACTCATCGCTTTGATTGAAAGTTCAACTACTTTTTTGAAATTTCACTTTTTTGGGGTAAAAATCAATTTGGTAATATGAAAATTTATCTATTAGGTAGAAAATGAACGTAATAATTAAACTGTTTTGTGCAAAGGCCTTTAAAATTTAAAAAAAAATAAATAAAAGCCCTTAAAAATTCGGAAATCTGATTAAAATCCCTTTAGTCTGATGAAATTCCTTGATACCCCATGAAGTATTATAAAATCACTTCCAATATTTATAATTCATTGAAATCAGATATTTCCTGACATCCCGGAAAATTTTTAAGATGCATTGAGTGCTTTTAAAATCTCTTAAAATCATTGAAATCCTCGGAAATATTATAAAATCCATTTAAATCTGAACTTCTAGGATCTAGGAAATGCTTCAAAAGTTTGACGCTGTATGACATTTTTATAAATACCTAATAATCATTCAAATCCTTGGAAATTTTATGACATTTTTTAAATCTCTTGAAAATTCTTTGGAATCTTTTAAAATACCCTCAAATATGTGAAATCCCTGAAAATTACCTTAATTATTTGAAATCTTTTTAAAATGTCTTGGAATCTTTTAAATTTAAATTATCAAAAAACATTGTAAATTCTTCAAAATCTCTGGAATTTTGGTAAATACCTAAAAATCATTCAAATCCATAGAAATTCAATGAAATCTTTTAAAGCTCTTGAAAATTCTTTAAAGCCATTTTAAATATCCTAAAATCTTTATAATCCCATTTCATTTTTGAAATCTATTGAAAATCCCTTACAAGCTTTTGAAATATCCCTTAAAATCCTCTCAAAATTTTTGAAATCTTTTTAAAATTCTTTTAAATCTTCTAAAGACGTTAAAATCTGAACGTCTGGGATATTCTTTAAAACCGTATGAAATTTGTTAAATACCTAAAAATTTTTGAAATTCTTGAAAATTCTATGATATTTTTTTAATATTTGGCAAATTATTTGGAATCTTCTAAAATCCCCCAAAATCTTGAAAATCCTCTTGCACACTTTAAATCTTTCGAAACTTCTTTGAAATTTTTCAGTATTCCGAAATATTTAAAAATCCTCGAAATTCATTAAAATTCTTGAAATAATCTATTGAAAATCTCTTAAAATGTTTTAAAATATCCTAGAACCCTTGAGGTTCTTTGTAAAATCTTTCCAAATCTTCCAAAATGAATAAATAATTTTCCTCCATTAAAACATTTTTATAATGAAGTTACTATAATTATAAAATAAGTTCAAATATTTTAATTCAATATAAATTATAAATACTTGATTAAATTTAAATTTACTTTTTTAAATACCTAAAAAAAAATATAAATCATGAGAAAATTTTTGCCATTTTTAAAGTCTCTTGAAAATTCCATAGAAACTTTTAAAGTACACTAAAATATTAAAAATCTTGTTTTATCGCCTTAAAATTCCACTTAGTTTAATTTTCGACCTACGAATATGAATTTTCAACCAAAAAGTTGAATTTTTAAACTACAAAGATGAAATTTCAATCAAATCGTCGATTATTTTTTGGGAGTGTTGAATTTTCAAATCCAAAAGGACGAATTTTCTATCCAAAAAGACGAATATTGAACATAATAGTTAATCTTCAGCAAACCAGTTTCATTTTTGATAAAAAGATGAAATTTTTAACAAAACAGCTGAATTTTCAAATAAAATTTTGAATTTTCGAAAAATAAAAGAATTTCTAACAAAGAAGTTCAACCAAGCAGTTTAATTTCTAATAAAAAAAAAAGATTAACAATTTTCAACGAAAATATAATAATTGTCATTTCAACCAAGAAAAGATTTTTATATTTTAATTAAAAACAATCGAATTTAACCAAAAAGATGAATTCCCAACGGAAAATGTAAAAGCTTGATATTTCACTCAAAAAATAGTTTTTCAAAAATCAAAAACAGTTGAATTCAACCAAAAAGATGAAGTATCCAGAAGAAACTTAAATTCTCAACCTGAAAATATGAAGTTTTCACCAAAAAGTTAATTTTCAATAAAAAAATTGATTTTCAACCAAATAGTTCAATTTTCTACGAAAATGATAGAATTTTTAAACCAAAAATACTAATTTTCTATAAAACAGTTGAATTCCCAACCCAAAAATATGACTTTTCATCAAAAAAGTTAATTTTCAACAAAAAAGTTTATTTCCAACTCAACATGAAATGTATCAGTTTTCAACCAATAATGGAATAGATCAATTTTCAGCTAAGAAAATAATTTTCAACCAAATATTTGAATCTTCAACTAGTTCAATCGAATAGTACAATTTTCAACCAAAGGAGATGAATTCTGAACCAAAAATATATTAGGCTTTTCAATTGAAAATAATTAACTTTTAACGAAAAATAATTGGATTTTCCCAGGTGCTCTCTTACTGTTTCTATTAATCCAGTTCGCATTTAAGCGAAAAAACGAGAAAAAAGGTAAGTTTCTTGGAAACAGTGGGAAAAGAGGAATTCTGTAAAAAAAGGAAGTCTGCATTTGGATGCTTTACTTATAAAATGTAATAACTAATTTTCACTTTTTGAAGCATTTAAAAAAATTGTTATTGACATTTATATTTTCAATATAATTTCAAAGTTCGTGCCCCCCCCCCCCCTATAAGCTTAAAAAAAAGTGTGGTCAAACCTGTACGTCTAATACACTGGAACCTGGATTTACGTGAACTTGATTTTTGTGTTTTGTGAATTGAAGCCGCTCGGCGGTTTTGGGTGAGAGGAGCCTTGAGACCGTGAGGGGAGGCGCTGCTTAGTCAAGCGTGACAAGCAACAGAAGAGCCGCACTCAGCGCGTTAGGAGTGCCTGGCTTTGTGTCGAACAAAAACCGTGCACAAATTTAAGTTCCAGTGTATTTCTAATACAATTTTCATATGTAATTTACAGTTATTTCACCTGGGAATCGACAAGAATAAAAATAATCACCCGCTAAGAATTTCTTCATCAGTCACAAAAAAGAAAATCGATTATCCTTTATCCTAAAAAATTCTTGAAGAAAAAGAATAACGTCGTCAAAACAGCAAGGCCATTATTATGTCGCTCGTGAATGCCACGAAACGAGGTTTACTTCAAAAGAAAAGCGTTAAGTCATCTCTTCGAATGGCATAAGCATAAGGGGCATAGGGGGCGGCTTAAAATTCCACCTTCGCCTCGGGTGCCAAAGAAAAGATTTAATGCTCTCCTACCATCGTCTCGTTTCTCGACTTCTCGTCAGGCCAACTCTCTCGCAAATACTCGAAAATTTTGCGGAAGAGAGACCGAGACGTCCGTCTAAACTACAGAGTTTAGACGGACGTCTCGGTCCAAGTAGCCATTCGACTTAAACGTCTGCGAAGCACGTGTGGATGAATCGCAGCCGACATTATTTGTGCCCGCGAAATTTCTTTGAATGCCGTCATCGCAGAATTTCTTGCCAAAAAAAGTCCAACCTCGAGAACTTCCGGCAAGGAAAAAGAGAAAAAGAATAACGTGTTGCAATTTTGTCGCAAATGCGAGCACAAATTTTATTACAGATTCAGTTCCATTTTTAAAAGTGAAAATATTCTCGCCGAGGAAGATTCTTCTTTTTGGAAAAATCAAATACCGCTGCAATATAAATACCTCGTACAGGGAAGTTTTTCTCTAAAAAAGAAAATGATAAAATACATTCAATATTTAAGAAGCTTTTGTTTCTGCCTTCAATCAAAATTGTATTTTCAGAAAATTAGAGTGCAAAAAATATTTGAAAATCTTATCAAATCTTTGAGATCCTGCGAAATCCCTCACTTCTTGTGAACAAATTTTTTGAAATTAATTAAAATAATATAAATTTCCGTGAAATTTTATGAACTGTGATGATATTTCTTAAAATCCCGGAAAACTGATTAAAATACCTTAAGAGTTTTTAGAATCCCTTGAAATAATTGAAATTCTCAAAAATCTTATAAAATACCTTGGAATCCTTTTAATTATTAAAATTTATTGAAAATTCCTAGGAACCTTTTAAAATTTTCTAAAATATTTCAAATCCTTTAAAATCTTTTGAAATACGTTAAAAATTTTAAAGCTCTTGAAAATGCCTTGGCATTAACAAAAAAAACTTAAACTATTTTAAATTCTTTGAAATCTTTTAAAATCTCTTGAAACTTTTTTAACCACTTACAAATTTGTTGGAATTTTTAAAAATACCTCAAAGTATTTTGAATCCTTTTTAATCACTTCAAATTATTCAAATCTACTCAAAATTGGCTAAAATATATCGAATCCGTTGAAATGATTTGAATTTTTGAAAAACTCTGGGAAATTCTTTAAAAAATTGTAAATCATCCTAAAATCTGTATAATCCTTTTACATCCCTTCAATCTATTAAAATCTATTGGAAATTTCACGAAATATTTTTAAATTTCCTAAATTATTTCAAATTTTTCAAATTCTCTTAAATATCTTGAAATTTGTCAAAGTTCTTGAAAATACCTTGGAATTAAGAAAAACAAACTCAAAATATTCCAAATCCTTCGAATTCTTTTGAAATCCATTGCAATTTTTTAAAAATTCTTCAAGGTTCCTTGGAATTTTTCAAGCTCCCTTAAAATCTTTCAGATTCCTCGAAATCCTTTAAAATTATCGAAAGCAATTAAAAATTTCTTGGAATCTTTCAAAGTTTCCTAAAATATTTCAAATTCAAATCCTTTGAAATCTTTTGAAATACCTTGAAATTTCTTAAAGCTCTTGAAAATTCCTTGGAGTTTACAAAAAGAAACTTAATATATTTGAAATCCTTGAAACTTTTGAAAGTGCTTGAAAATTCTTTGGAATTTTGAAAAATACCCTTAAGTCTTCAACATCCTTTTTAATCACTTCAAATTATTTTAATCTGTTCAAAATGCCCTAAGAAATTTTAAATCCTGTGATGACTTTTGAAATCCCTTGGCATTTTTTAAAGCTCTTCAAGATTGTTTGAATTTTTTATATTACTTTAAAATTTATCAGATTCTTTGAAATCCCTTCAACTATCAAAATCAAATGAAAATTCTTCAGAATCTGTTAAAATTCCCTAAAATATTTTAAATCCTTTAAATGCGAATAAGTCTTTTGAATGATTAAAATCAATTAAAAATATCTTGGAATCTTTTAAAATTCCCTAAAATATTTCAAATCCTTCGAAATGATTTGAAATTTTGTAAAGCTCTTGAAAATTACTTAGAATTCTCTAAAATACCCTACAATCTTTCAAATCCTTTTGAATCTCTTCAAATGATTAAAATCTATTGAAAATTTCTCGGTGTCTTTAAAAATTCCCTAAAATATTTCAAATCCTTTGAAATCTTTTGAAATCCCTTGCAAGATTTTGAAGCTTTTGAAAGTTCTTTGGAATTTTTAAAAATACCCTAAATTTTTTGAAATCCTTTTTAATTACTTAAAAATGATTTAAATCTATTAAAAATGTCATAAGAAATGTCAAATCCTGTACAATTTTTTGAGAAATCTTGAAACGTTTTGACGTCTATTGAAGATTCCTTTGAATTTGTTAAATTACCTTAAAATCTTTTAAATTCTTAGAAATTCTTAAAAATTATTGAAATTATGACAAAATTCTTTGGAATCTTCCAAAATTCCCTAAAATATAATAAATCCTTAGAAATATTTTGAAATACCTTGAAATTTTTAAAGCTCTTGAAAGTTTCTCGAAATTTTTCAAAACACACTTAAATCTTTCAAATCTTTTGGAATCCCTTCGAATGATTAAAATCTATTGACAATTTCTCGAAGTTTTTTGAAACTCCCGAAAATATTTCCAATTCTTTGGAATCTTCCAAAATTCCCTAAAATATATTAAATCCTTAGAAACATTTTGAAATACCTTGACATTTTTAAAGCTCTTGAAAATTTTTTAAAACATACTAAAATCTTTCAATTCCTTTGGAATCCCTTCAAATGATTGAAATCTTTTGAACATTTTTCGGTGTCTTTATAAATTCCCTAAAATATTTCAAATTCTTTGCAATCTTTTGAAATCCCTTAAAAATTTTCAAAGCTCTCGATGATTGTTTTGAAATTTCAAAATACTTCAAATTCTTCCAAATGATGCAAAATCCTACAAAATCATTGAAATCAATTGAAAATTCTTTGGAGTATTTAAAAATTTCATAAATATTTTAAATCCTTTGAAATATTTTGAAATAGCTTGCAATTTTTCAAGCTCTTGAAAATTCCTTAGAATTTTTTAAAACACACTCAAATCTTTCAAATTCTTTGGAATCCCTTCAGATAATTCAAATCTATTGAAAATTTCTCGGGATCTTTTGAAATAACCTAAAATATTTCAAATCTTTTGAAATCTTTTGAAATCTCTCGAAACTTTTTAAAGCCCTTGGAAATTCCTTGGAATTTTTATAAACATCTAAAAACTTCAAAATCATTCAAAATCTGTTGAAAATTTTCTAAAATCTTTTAAACTACCGTCAAATATTTCAAAAGAATTTTAAAAAATTCAGAAATAGGTATAGATCTGAATTCAATAGTGGTTAACCCATTGGTTAATTTATTGAAAAATAAGTCAATTAAGTAATCTTTTCATTTAGGAAATTAATCCAAAAACAGTAATCGAAAGTGGCTTATTATTCTTGACACTTAAAGTGCTTTCTTACAAAAATTCCCTGATTTTTCCCATTTTTTTATTAAATCCCTAACTTTTCCCTGTCTTTCCCTGACCCACGAAATTCCCCGCCTTTCCCCTGATTTCTCTGTTTTCCCTAACCTGCAGCTACCCTGTAATCCTATATGTAGTTCCTCAAAAAAAAGTGTTGAAACGATTTGTCATGTTAATTCAATTTTGAAATGCTAATTTCAAAGGGGCGTAATGAAAATAAAAAAATAAAAAACTACTCGTGAAAGAGATTTTAGGGCTGATGAGGAAGGGCAGTAAAAAATAGAACGCCGGAAATTAAGGACCTGCTGAGATAGGTTTTCGGGGGTTGTAGTCTGCCAGCTAAAATGTAACCACCCCTTTTCCCATCCCCTGTTGGCAGTCGGGACGCTGGAGCATTAGTAAAAACGCGATATTGTCTGACTCAACAGGTTGTTGCCTCCCACCAGCCACGCCGCGCCGCTGCTGTATTAAATAAACCTGACGATGGGGTGATTTCTCTCCCTTTGCCGGATGGGGATGGAGATATCCAACTCATCAGGCGCCTAATCGCTTTTTCCCGGAGTCTACGATCGATGTAACTCTCATAACACCAGGAAAATAAAACATAATCTCTTGATCGGTATTCCAGACAGCGATTGAAGCTCAGGGACTTCTTGTTTTCGAAAACAAACAGAATATTAACTAGGGATGACAAAATCCTTATATTTTACAGGGTGGAAGCTCTGAATTTTGGAAGGGGATTTTTACATACAGGGTGACTCATTTTAATCTATGCTTAATCTATGTTTTTTAAAATCTCTAATTCCAAATATCTTCTAAACTACCCCATCTACGTAAAAAAACGGTTCATACAGAAGTTGACCAAGACAGGGTGCCATTTGAGGGGGTATTTCTATTTTACCGGACCAAAAAATCGATTTTTTGATAGTATATAGTATGTGTGGAATTTGGTTCGGACTTTTTAACGAAGCTGCAGCAGGGTCAACTGCGCAGAGCGGAAAGTACTCAGCCGCACGCTGTGCAGCGCCGCTTCGGCTGTCAGGCAGGCAGGTCATAAATGTGTATAATAGAGTTATTGTTGGTTTGGAACAGGTTTTCCTTTCCCAATACGATGTTCCGAAAGCATTTATAGATTTGTCTCCACTGGACCACCACTAGACCGATTAAGCTCAAATTTGGGAGATGTATTTAGAAGACGCTTGGCTATAGCCCGAACTGAAATTAATAAAGAATAATGATTTTCGAATTTTTAACAAGTCAAAAACTACCCCCAAAAAAGTCAAAATTCGCCAATAAAATTTCAAATGTGCGCCATTTTGTCAATTGTCAATATTTTTTATTTGTTCTAGTCCCGGCTATAGCCGTACTCGTACATTTTAAGAATCTCGTCCATTTTTTGCTTGAGATGACCTGGAGCAGCTGAATCATGTCAGCCAAGTGAGGGTGTCGTTTCCAATACACATATTTACATTTATCACCATTTTGACATTGAGGTCAATTTCCAAGGTCATGTCAAGGTCAAGACGATTTTTTAAAATTGAAAGCCTTATTCTTGACTATAGATTTGAATAGAGCAAAAAATTTTACGTCAAAAATGTATTATGGAAATTTAATTTTTGTGACCATGGAGAGGTGAAAAATGAAGGTCAAATATCCAAAAAATGATCAGATGAAATTTTTCTGGTCAAGGTGGTTCACACTTTCAGATTTTATCGGCTTTTTTAAAGCATCTTAAACGTTTGCTTTACCAAGAAAACCACGTAAATTCAGAAAAAGGACATATCTGATCGTTTTTCGGATATTTGACCTCTTCAAGGTCACAAAAACAAGATTTCTATAGTTAATTATTAATTTCTCTTTGTAGAAAATTGATCATTTTTGTTTAAAAATTCGTCTTGTTGGATTAAAAATTTAACTATTTGATTATAAATCAATTTTTTTGTTTGAAAATTCAACTGTCCTGCAGAAAATTCGTCTTGTTGGCTTGAAGATTTAAGAATTTGGTGGAAATTTATCCTTTTTTGACATTGAAATTTTAGATCAAAATTGAACTGTATCAGTTTTGAGTTATGAAATTATCCATTGAATTTCGGAGTTTCGAATTAGTAGAATTGAAAGTGCTTGTCACTGAAATCATTTGAAAAAGTACTTGAAATAGTTAGAAAAAGTAAAAGCTTCCATAAAAAAATTGGTTTGAAGAAAAAAATATTGAATTTATAAAAATCGATTTGGTTGAAGATTTAACTATTTTTATGAAAAATCGTTTTTTTCTTTTCGTTAATATTTATTTTGTTTGTATTGAAAATTGATATTTCTTGGTTAAAAATTCATCTTTTCAAAATTAAAAGTAAATTTTTTCAAAAACATTCGACTTTATAGCTTAAAAACTCAACTTTGTTGTTAGAAACTTGTCTTTTTGCTTGAAAAATCAACAATTTGGCGCAAATTGGCTCTTTTTTTACATTAAGATTGAAAACCTGAAAGCCTAAGTGCAAGAATAGGTACTAAAAAAAGATTGAATTCAGGAAAATCGATTTGGTAAAAGATTAAACTTTTTTGATAAAAATTCGGTTTCTTAATCGTTGCAAATTAATTTATTTTGAAAATTCAACTATTTTTTGAAAATTCATCTTTTCGAGATTAAAAGTAAAATTTGTTCGAAAGCATTCGACTTTTTAGTCTAAAAAAAAACTGTTTCATTGAGAATTAATTTCTTTTCGTAAAAAACTGATCATTTTTGGTTGAAATTCATGTATTTTGTTGTAAATTTGTACTGTTGCATTTTAATTCTTCCAAATGAAGATTTAACTATTCCTTTTTTGGTTGAAAATTTATTGTTTTAGTTTAAAATTCAACTTTTTGGCCAAAGAATTCAACTGTTTTGTTGAAAATTCGTATTTTTGGATTAACAAAATTATATTAATCTTATTTAAAAATTAATCTTCTTGGTTGCAAATGAACTGTTTCATAGAAAACTGAACTTTTATTCTATATAACTTGTGTTTCGGTGAAAATTCAACTCTTTTGTTGAAAATTCGTATTTTTTTAGTGTATTCAAGTGCTTTGATTTTAAATTGAAATCCTGTTTTGTTTAATATCAAATATTACATTTTTCGTTGCAAATTCATCTTTCTGATTAAATTCGACTTTTTTTTATTAAAAATATGTTATCGTTTGAAATATCAACTTTCAGATATTTTGTTAAAAACCAATTTTTCTTGAATCAAAATACAACCACTTGGTTGAAAGTTCAACTTTGTTAACATTTTTTTTTGAAGATTCATAATTTTATTTAAAAGCTCATCTATTTTGTTAGAAATTTGATAATTTTGTTAAAAATTCAACTGTTTTATCAAAAGTCTTTTCATGTCGAAAATTAAATTTGTTTCATTGAAAATTCATCTTCTTGGCTAAAAAATTCAATTATTTTGTTGGAAACTTCATTATTTTGTTGGAAAATAAAATAAACTTGGAAATTCAACTATTTGACTCAAAATTCAACTATTTTTGGTTGAAGTTTAATTTTTTTATTCAAAAGTTCGACCATTCGGTTAGAAATTTATCTTTGTAAGTTGAAAATTCAACTATTTGGTGAAAAATTAATCTTTCTGGTTGACAATTCGTCCCTTGTACTTGAAAATTTAACTAAATGTAAGTGCAAATATTTTATTTGATTGTTGAAAATTCAACTTCACTCAACTCCTGAAATATAACCTCCTATTCTACAATATTTCTAGAACCGATGATCGAACTCTCAACGCGTTAGTTGCATCAGGTTTCGTCATGCGTCCAAATCCAATGAAAATTATTCATGCAGCCCTGATTGTTTACGTTTAGATTCTCCTGATTTAGGATCAAGACCAAGGCATCTTTTCAGGTCAAATTTTCAGGTATACGGTTAAAAATTCAAATATTTTATTGAAAATACAGTTATTTTGTCGAAAATTCAACTATGTTGTTAAAAAGTTATCTTTTTTGATCGAAACTTCAACTTCTTTGTTTGAGAATTTCTCTATTTGGATTGAAAATTCATCTTTTTTGGTAGGAAAGTTCTTGCTGGTTGAAAATTCAACTGTCTTGGAAAATGTCTTTTTGATATGAAGATTCGACTATCTGGTAAAAAATGTAACTTTAATGTTGTAAATTCGTTTTTTGCTCGTGAAAGTTCAACTATTCCGTTGTAAATGCAACTGTTTGGTCTAAAACTTGTTCTTGTTTGTTGAAAATTCAACTATTTGGTGGAAAAGTCATCTTTCTTGGTTGAAAATTCATCTTTTCGGGTTCGAAATTTAACTGTTTTCTGGAATTTTGTTGAAAATGTAATATAATTCGACTTGAAATATTAAGCGTTCCATTTTGCATTCAATATGGTACATATTTATTAATTTTATTCAAAAGAATCTATTCTCCTATTATTCCTCTATATATATATTTTCGTTAAAAATTACCCTATTCCCCCTGTTCATTTCAGGCGTTCATTAAATGAAATCAGAGAAAAATTGTTGACTCAAAAAATGGGAGGGGGTGTTCGTATTCGTGACGTCACACTGGGAGGTTCAAAATAGTGTAACGTTGTTTTTGAACTTGATGTGAAAATTCTAAAGTGGTTCATCACTTTTTTCACGTGAATAATTACAAAAATATTACAAGTGTTTGAGAAAAGATTCTGAGAGCACTCACGAGCTTGCCGGACAAATCTGAAAACTGGAAAGTGGGTTCGCCTGTACGTGGCCCGCACACACGCTCGACCAAACGCGCGGTGCGTGTGTGCACTCGCATGTGTGCTTCGAGCTTGTCGGATGAGTGGCTAGAAGTTTTATAATACCTATCTTGTTTGGCTCCGATGGCTGCGTGTGTTTACGCACTCCTGAGTCCTGGCTTACGTTTGCAGTCTTCGAGGATTCGAATCTTCTGAGATGCAAAATTATAAATAATTATAAATTAAATAGCACGAATAAAATTTTTTCTCTATATATGTAAGTCTGAAATTTTCAGGAACTGTTCGTAGGAAATTCGAACTGTTCGTGAAAAATTTCGAAATTTATCCATACATTTCTCATAGAAATATGGATGTAATGTTACATTTTTTTATCTCATATCCGAAAGCTAGCTACAAGTTCGTGACTTTTTCAAGGATAAATTTTTACCGTGTAGAAATTGTGATATTTTTTGCGATATAATAATGAAATAGTTTCGTTTTTAAGAATGGTTAAATTCGAATAGCGATATAACTATACAATGCCGACATAATGGAAAAATGACGTAGTTCCAGAATCCACATCATGATAACAATGAGCTGCTCGTCATTCTTAGGACTGAAATTCTGAGCCTGAGGAATAAGAAGACATAAGGCGTCTTTTGAATTGCGTGTACTGCAATGCCTGAGTCGGCTTAAAGATATTTTTTTTCATGCTCGTCTTTTCACTAGAGTCGACCACCCTCTACCATTATTTTCTTTAACTTTGCCGTCATACCGAGAGCACAGGCTCGTCATATGTAATCCACGCGAACGAAAATCTCAATCAGCTGCTCGCCAGATCCTCAAGCAAACAAGGGATTCATCCATGACTGTATAACTGATTGTATGTCCAAATGCATTCGAGTCTGTGTGCGTGTGTGTTTATTCATGCGAAATTATCACAACAATGATCAATTTGCTCAATCGATATAATCAATTTATTTTCAACAAAGCAGTTCAGCTTTTCTTTTGAAAATAGTTAGAAAATAGTGGTTGAATTTTCAACAAAGAAAGATTTAATTTCGACGAAAAATATAATAGTTTATATTTAAATCAGAAAATACGAGTATTAAACAAAGGAAGTTGCATTTTTAACCAGAAAAGATGAAATTTCTACGTAGAAAGATTAATTTTTAACAACATAAATAAAGTAGCCAAAAACATTAATTTTCAACCAAGAAAAATGTTCTACCGAAGAGATTAATTTTTGAACCAAGAAGATAAATTTTCTACCGAAAATATGAACTTTCAACCAAGGAATTAAATTTTCAGTCAAAGAGATTAATTTCCAATCAAGAACATTCATTTTCTGGTAAAAAATGTGAATTTTAAAGAAAATACAAGAATTTTCAACCAACAAACAGTTGAAGTTTCTACTAAAAAAAGATAAAATTTCAAGCAAACATTGAAAAAATAATTTTTTCATAAAAGATTAATTCTCAACAAAAGACTGATTGTATGTCTAAATTTATTTGAGTGTGCGTGTGTGTATTCATGCGAAATTATTACAAAAATCAAGATTCTCAATTATTATTATTTATAATTGATAACTTTTATTTTTGCACACATAAGTAATAATTTACAAATTTCGACGAAAAACATAATATTTAATATTTCAATCAGAAAAGACGAATATTAAAAAAGATAGTTGCTTTTTTAGCCAAAAAGATGCAATTTCAATAAAAAAATATGAATTTTCAATATAATAAATAAATTTAAACCAAATAGTTAAATTTTCAACCAAAAAGATACATTTTTTACCAAAAATATGAATTTTTAACCAAATCATTAAATTTTCAGCCAAAAAGATTGATGCTCAACCAAGAAGCTAAATTTTCTACAAAAAAATATAAATTTTCTACCAAATAATTGAATTTTCAGCCAAAAAGTTTAGTTTCCCATTGTGTAATTTTTTCTCAAAGATGCAAAGTTTAAAATTTCAAAAAAATACACGAATTTTCAAAGAAATAGTTAAAGTTTCAACTGAAAAAGATACATTGTTGACGTTTCTGAATTTTTATTTTACCAAACCAATTTTATAATATTAGGAGTTTTTCAAATTTTTGAAGCAATAACTACTAATCATTTCGAACTCAAAACGCTTGAAATTTAAAAAACATATTGAACGATTTTGAATGAAAAACGCGTTCCAAATCAAACAAATTAATTCTCGACGAATAATATAATATTTAACATTTCAATAAAAAAAAATATTTAAAAAGATACATTTTCAATCAAAAATTCAGTAGTTAAATTTTCAGTAAAAAAATTAATTTTTAACAAAGTAGTAGTTCAATTTTCATTCAAAAAAATCATTTTTAACAAAAGAGTTGAATTCTCAACCAAAACGTTGCATATTTAACCAAAAAGATGGCGTTCTCGCCAGAAAAGAGATGAATTTAAAAAAAAGTTAATATTCGACCAAGAAAGCTAAATTTTCTACTAAAGAGTTGAATTATCAACCAAAAAAGATTAATTTACTGAATTTAAAAAAAAATCTAACTTTCAATCCAAAAAAGGTAAATTTTCACCAAGAAATGTCATTTTAACTAAGATTGCTCAATTTTTAACAAAATAGTTGCATCTTCAAGTCTCCCAGATAAAAAGTCGAATTTTTTAGAAAAAATTTGACTTTTAATCCTAAAAATAAACATTTTCAATAAAGAAGTTAATTTTAAACCAAACTGCTAAGTCTTCAACGAAAAAAAAATAATTTTCAACAACACATATACATTTAGAACCAAATAGTTGTACTTTTGACCAAATTTTTAATAAAATAGTTAAATTTGCAATCAAATGATCGAAATGTCGATCAAGAGAGATAAAATTGCAATCAAAAAAAGAATTAATTTTCAAACAAGAAAGAAGACTTTTCTACTAAAAAAAGATGAATTTCTATCATAATAAGATATGATTTTTAGAGAAAATAATTGGATTTTCAATAAAATAATTACATTTTCAATCAAATAATACAATTTTTAACTAAGCAAGATTAACTCTGACCCAAAAACATGATAGTAGTATTGACTTTCAACCAAAAATAATTGGATTTTTTTTTTATTTTGTTCTATTTATTTATTTGACAAGGGGAAAAGGGGGAATAGGGTAGATTAATTTTTTTTTTGTAAATAAAATATAAAATTGGATGGATTAAAATGACTAAAGTGGCTAAAGTCCTTTAAAAAAGAGATTTTAGTGACTTCTTTTTGATATGTGGCATAAAAAGTGGCATCTCTGCCCTTATAATTTGGAAGGATTCAAGTCGAAAGTTTTTTTTTGTACGATTTGTAAAATTCGACTCATACAAAATTGTTTATTATATAAAAAATGCCGAACTCATAATTTAAAAATAACTAACTTTCAAGAACTTCACTAAACTTGTAAGAAATATAATTGAAAAATTTCACCCTTTCTTTAAAAACTTTCTCACGTGAGTAAAAAAGTATAAAAAAGCAAACTGGTATCCATTTTCTTCACGAAAGCGTGAAAATCTGCCGATCTCGTTGAAGTGACAGCCGTTTCGTCCCCTCTACGGGGGGATCAGCACCCCTTTTTTGACATCCAACTCTTGCTTGGGACCCCTGGTTCTCACGAATCCTTTCTCGTTTTTCTAAAATGTGTTCTCTCGTTTTCAATACACACACGTAGATCTAAACACCATAGAAATCGAAAAAAATACTCATACGTCGGTCAGATTCGTTGATCTTGAACCAAAGCTAGATTTACGAAAAACCAGGAAAAGCATTGTAGGGAATTCATTCGTGGAAATAATCTAGATGGGCATGCAGAGACGATGACTGAGCCGGTGGATGATATGGCTGCTTTGAGAAGAATAGATCAAGAAACTCGACTCAATCGTAAAAAAAAAAGAAGGAAAGAGTTTCAAGGAAACGAGATTGTAGGCTCTGATTAGCTTCTTAACACTCAGCCAGTTTACTTATGTTGATTGAAATCTCTTTTTGGGCTTTTCGACTTTTTTGTGGGAAAGGTATCTTTTATCTTTGATAGCGAAAGTCTGATTTAAGATAACTCACCGATTTATCACTTTTTTTAAATAAAAAAGAAACATATATAAAAAATTAAACAATGGTTTTAGTTGAGGAATATGTCGATGAACATTAGGGTACTCAATAAAAATGTGCATTTTTGAATTTTGTAGCTAGCCCCTAAATGTCTTCCTTCTGGTGAAAAAGTATTTTATTTTTAAAAATTAGTTTTCTCAGTTTTCGATTTTTTAAAATATAAATTCAAGGCTAAAAACTCTTTCATCACTAGAAAGTATTAACTGTATTTATTCAGGAATAAGTCTTCAATTTAATGAAACAAGAAAAAACATTTTTTTTCGAATGATATGCACAGCATTTTTTCTAAAATTGAAAGAAAATATTGTCGATAATGAATTCAAGTTTTAGAAAAAAACACATTTTTTACAGTTTAAAGATTTCTGTAGTATCTTAAAATGTATTTTTAACTATAATTTACTTAAAAAGCCTTTATCTTGTTTTAAAATGAAAATATCACTTCAGTGATTTTCAATAAAATTTCTTCAATAAATTCTTTTTTATTTTTTTGAATTTCCTTGAAATCTACTGAATCTAATCAATTTTTTTTTGGATCATCAATCTTTTAATCCACTCTGAATTTGATGGATTTCTTTATTTGAAAAATGTTGTTGCATTCACTTTAAATTATTTTCTATTAACCCTGATTTTTTTTTTAATTCAATTTGGAATCATATCAATTTCATGTAATTCCCTTGATTTTCCTGGATTTTTCCTAAATTCACTCTGGTGTTACTCAGATAAATTAAGTATTTGGAATTTTTTGAACTTGTTTCATATTCATTTGAATTCGTTTGGAATTCAGCCTGAATTCTCATTAATTTTTCCTGAATTCACATTAATTCTTCTAAATTCACTCGACTTCACTAAATTCAATGGATTGTTTTTGTTTCATTTATTTCACCCTGAATTTTTCAACCTCATCTGGAATTCTTATCTATAACATTAAATTCTTTTGAATTCCCTTGAATTTTTCTAAATTCAATCAAAATCAAG
Source organism: Andricus quercusramuli (assembly GCA_932178445.1). NCBI lineage: Eukaryota > Metazoa > Arthropoda > Insecta > Hymenoptera > Cynipidae > Andricus > Andricus quercusramuli. Next base: position 295,934 of record CAKNXH010000142.1, on the reverse strand, counting down.
GAATTCAATAAATTTTGTTGATATTTTGGAACTGTTTTCAACTCACTTGAATTTTTATCAATTTAATCGACCAAGGTCACCTGAATTCCCTTGAGTTCTTTTAAATTTAATCTACACTTACTGAAATTGATGGAATTTTTACATTTTTTTCAATAAATTGAAGTTTTATTTGAATTTTTTTGATTTTACTCTGAATTCGTAAAAGCTTATCCATTGCACAGTATTCCAAGGTACAAACAAATGTTTAGGGGCCTTTCCAGACCTTATCTTAATTTGAAAAAAATCAATTTTTGTTTAAATTTAAATATTTGAAATTTTTTAATTTAATTTAACGATATATATATATATATATATATATATATATATATGTGGGTGTGTGTATATATATATAATATATATACCTGAGCCTAATTAATTAATTTCCTAATTTATGAAAAATACTTTAAAAGAATTTTGTAGTCATTAGTTGGTATTTTTGAAAAATCTAAGACTAAGAGATTTAATTTTTAGTCCTCAAAAGGTCCAGCGCCTAACGGAACCTATAAACAAAATTTTGAAAATTACATTAAATTCATAGCACTATTTTTTAACCAAACAGACAAAATTTATCAGAGCGTTTCCAAAATTTAAAAACTTGAATTTTTATTTTTTGTACACTCTCGTATGAAATCGATAATCTGAAAATTTTGAATTAGAAACCTTTATAATAATTAATGGTTGTAGAATAAAAAATCCCCAAATGATTATTTCCATGCACAATATCGAAATTTGAAAACAGATAATTTTTCATTTGAACTATATCAATCTCGAAAATTTTCAAAATGAACTCTTTAAAAAAATTTTTCTATTCTTAATATCATTAATTGGCAAGCTAGAATTATTCAATTTTGAATTAAATGAGAAAAATATATTTCAGAACAGCACAAAACTTTTTTTTAAATTCATATCAATTACAATAAGTGTAAAAATAATTATTTTCGACATTATAAAGCTATGCTGATGCTCCCATTTTCTAATTATATTTTTTTATTAAATTACAATCTTTTGATATGAACGTTTTGCGATATTTCGTGAGTCGAAATAAAAATAAGATTCACTTTTCGAGTCTTGAAATATTAAAATTAAAATTGTATTATTATTTATAATAAAATGAATTAAACCGATCATTAACAGAATAGAATTCTCATCTTATTGATTTTTTCGGGCCCTTAATTAGTATAAAATATTTACAGAACCGGAATGGGATTTAATATATATTATTTCAAAGATTTCAAAAGATTTTAAGAACAAAAATTGAAGAATTTTTCCAATCTTTATAAGTTTATAAGGATATTACAGGATTTTATATGATTTAAGTTTTTTTAAGGTATATTTTTAATGATTCCAAGGAATGATTTATTGAATGATTGCAAAATTTCAAAGGCTTTTTTTGGGGGTTCAATAAACATACAAAAATTCTAAACATTTAATAATATTTCTATAAATAATGTCAAAAAATTTCACCCCAATCAAGGGTTTCTGTAAGATTTCAAAGATTTGAAGAGATTTCGAAAAATTTCAGGGGATTTTAGAGGATTCCAAAAATTCAAGCGATTTCAAAGAATTTCCTGGAAATACGGAAGATTTTGAAGGATTTTATATAGGATTTATCATAATTTTATCATATTTTCTTAAGATTTAAAGGGGTTTTATAATTCCAATAATTGAAGGGATTTCAAAGGATTTGAAATATTTTCCATTCTACATTATTTTTATTATTATCATTCTTATTCATTATTATTTATTATTATATTATTCAATTTTAACTCACAAAAACATATGCTATTCTGAAAAAAAGTTTTTTGTTTAATCTATTCATTACGTTTCTATCAAATATCATTCAGGAAATTGTTTAATTCAATGAATGGCTATCTAAAAATAATTATAAATAAAAAATTGTACGTAATATTTCTAAAGAAAGTAATTTTTATAAAAACGTGACAATTGTAATTGTAAAGACCTTTCAAGGAATGGAATGAGTTTTTGTACAATAAAATTAAATGAAAATTACGACTTTTTTACGACAAAATTTCCTTTAAGAATAAGATACATAATTAACAATTTCTTGATGAATGACAAATAAATGTAAACTGATAGGGACAACTGAAAAATCCATAAAAATGAAATTCCTAACACTGTGAAATTCCCGAATCGGGATATTCTCGAATAATAAAATTCTCGGATAATAAAATTTCCAAAAACTTAAATTTTCGAATTGGAAAATTCCCAAATAATAAAATTCCTGATTTAGGAAATTCCCGAATATAATAAAATCTCGCAAAAGTTTATAATATTACCGAATTGGAAAATTCCCAAATAATAACAAAATTCCCGGCAGAAAATTGCCGAATTATGAAATTTCCGATCAGGAAAATAGCCGAATTTAGCGATTTAAATATTTTCTATTATAAGTATTATTCATTTATTAAAAATGCAATAAACAACTATTTTTATGATGAAAAAATTATTTTCCATCTTTAAAGTTTCTAAAATTATTGTTATTTTAAATTCAAACAATAATTTTAGGGACCTTAGACATTGAAAATACTTTTTCAAATAGAAATATTTGATAATTGCACTTTTAATAAATAAATAATATTTATTAAAAAAAATGTAATTGTTTAAATTTGGGAATTTTTTATTTCGGATATTTTATAATTCGGCAATTTTATGTCGGGAATCTTATTATTCAAAAATTTTCAAATTCGTTAACATTATGAACTGTCGGGAATTTTCCAATTTGGGAATTTTATCATTCGGGAATTTTATTATTCGCGAATTTTATTATTTGAGAATTTTCCAATTTGGGAATTTTACAGTGTCGAGAATTTTATTTTTCGGAACCTTCCAGTCGTCCCATATTACCACAATTGATAATTTCCGATGAATTTTCCGACATAAAACTGCATAATTATGAAATTTCTGAACTAGAAAATTATCAAATTTACACAATCAGTTTTTTTATAAATGCTATTTATTTAATAAAAATACAATAATCAATTATTTTTATCAACAAAATATTATTTTTAATATTTAAAGTCACCAAAATTAGTGTTTGGATTAAAAATAACAATAACTGAACAAAAATTTCATCCAGAAATATATTCCTTTTAATTATTGTTATTTTCAATTCAAACAATAATTTCAGAAACTTTAAGCAATAAAAATAATTCTTTTTAAATAAAAATATTTGATTATCGTATTTTCAATAAATGAATAATATTCATAATTTTGTTATATTGCTTAAAAACGAGAATTTTCTAATTCGGATATTTTATAATTCGGCAATTTTCTGTCGGGAATTTTATTATTTGAGAATTTTCCAATTGGGTAATATTATAAGCAGTTCGGGAATTTTAGTTTTCGGAAATTTTATTATCCGGGAATTTTTTTATTCGGGATTTTTCAGTCGTCCCAAATATATATGTGACATCAAAAATGTTTAACATTTGTTTTATGCAATTATAAAATATGCTTTTTAAATAATTTTATATTTCTCTTTCCTTTTTTCTAAATCAAGCGGCAAATGTGGATGATTAATAAATATTTTTATATGATTATTTATGCATGATAAGGCTTAAAATAAACGACTTGGATACGTTAATTTTTCTCACTTAATTAAACACTCAAAATATCTTGTTTTTTTTGACATGGTATAGAAAATCTCTCGAGTTCAACAGCATTTTTTCACGATCTAATCTGGCATTAAATCTGAGTTTCTGAGAAATATCTCGAAAGGGCTTTTCAAGTTAAACTTGGCATTGAGCGCAGGTGTGTTCACATACAGCTAAAGGGTTTTCAACTTTAGAAGCTGTCTGATGTGTCTGAAACCTGAACAAAGAGATCGAAAATCATCAAAATTGAAAACCCTTTGTTTATTTTTAAATTAAAAAACAAATCTTTATGAAAAAGAATAAATAAGTAATCTTACTTTTTTTTAAAGGAAACAAATAAATAATTAATTAATATAATTAATTAATATATAATATAATATAATAATATATGAGCATTTTTTTTTATATTCGAAACAAAGCGATACTGTATGCTGTATTTGTTCGCGTCTTCGAGACGCATCGATCGACCTATTGACAAACCTTCGATAACCTTTCATGCTCAATCAATAGCGACTTATAAAGTTTGAAAAAAAAGTAACATTATTGAAATTAGGAAGACTTTTTTTTTAAATATACTACCGTAAGTTAAAATTTTTTTAGTTATGACAGAACACATGTATTGACCGTTTGATGTTCTCTCTGATTTTCTGAATATAAGATTTTCGGTAAGACAGAAATATAAGCTTAACAAATATTGAAAGTGTCCATTTTTTTTTCGAGAAAACCCTCGCTCTACAAGGAAGCTTGATTTGATACCTATGAGGAAGCAATTTCACGATTATCAAAATAAAATTATTTCAATCTAAAGTGCAAAATTAATAACTTGAAAATCGACGATAAAGCATTTCGGTGCAAGGGGAACAACTTCACGTTAAAAAGAATTTTATTATAATGATAATAATAATAATAACAAAAATATGAATATAATATACTGTATTATTTATTGGGAATATTGATCATATGATAATAAATATAAATCATAATAAATAATGCATAATAACTGACATGCACAAAAAACATGCGAGCATTAATGTGGACAAAGTGCGTTAATTAATTAATTATAAGATTATTATTATTAATAATGGAAATACAAGAATTGTAGGCGTTTTTGTGTGAAAGAGAAAAACAAGAGAAGGAAATCCTTTCTGGTTAAAAAAGATGAAGTGACAGTTGCGCTGTTGCGGCATACGTTGCGCGTTCTGCAACCCTGAAATCATTGAACCGGAAGAGGGTGTCTCCAGGGGCGGTAGAACGCAAGTGCATGAACCTCGGCAGGTCACAGTTCTCATTCATGAACTCTTCAGAATCTTTCCTGCTGATCTATAGGCAGGATATCCTCAGGACACTTGAATCGACGACCTACATCCTTCGCAATCTCCTTTTCACTGTCAGGAGAATATAGATTTGCCTTTCCATTGTCTTCATCGACCTTCATTCTCAAAAAAACCCTGCCATCAATCACGTAATAGTCGTAATACTGAAAAGAAAAAAATCGACACTTTAAACTTTAAAAATCCTTTCACATCAACAAAAATCTCAACCCCTTATGGGTAACTGTCAAATTGAAGGCAAACTCGAAGTCCAAGTAATATAACATTAACTTAGAAACTCGTGCTGATTTTTTTTTAAATTTTAATAAATACTAATTATTATCCTATATAGAATGATCAGATCTTTTTTTTCATTTCTGTTCCTATTTACTTTAATTTTATATAAGAACACCCGAAACGTCATTACCGTACGGAGTCCCAACCTCACTTTGCACAAGGATAAACTAATTTTCTCCTTTTTCTAGACAGTAACCTGAAAAACGCTTAACGTATCAAGTTTGTAAACTTCACATGAACATAAATTTATTGTATGCACATTTTTTAAGTCAAATAAATAATATTGTAAGAGCCTTGAAGTCTGTACCTCGATTTTTGCAATTTCAGACGTCATTACCGTACGTCTTTTTTTTTAGTAAAATATTGGAGTTACAGTTGAGTAATAAATACAAAAATATTAGGCGTATCGTTTAATACAAGATTTTATAAAATTGAGCATCAAATATTGACTCTCTTTTTTGTGAATCCGATATTAAAACTGAAAAGTGCATCTTTACTACAACAAGAACGTCATTCCCGTACGTGCGTTAGAAATTGCCACTGTAGTTGCTGAAATTTGCCTACAATTTGACAATTACGCTTATATCAAATGATTTAAGAGAAAATGAATCCAATTTTTAAAAAGTACGCGGTACCATTTTTGACTGTTGTGTCCAAACTATTGCTATCTCGAAACTATTGTTGTCCGGAAACCCGTGTTCATGATTTGATGAAGCTATCGTGTTTTTTGCCGATTAAAATGAAAAGTCTGCATACTTTAGGTTTATGAGAAATTTAAGTTTATCACAATAACATATTAATTAAAATAACGTAACATATCAAGGGGGGGGGGGGGTAAAGACATTTTGTTACGATTTGTTACGGTAAGCCGGGAAGGGGAGGGGGTCCTTCACTCATGTACGTAATTTTTGCAAATTCACAAAATCTTCCACCTGAATATTATCTTTTTAGTTATAAAATTTATTATTTGGCTGAAAATTTAACAATTTTCTTAAAAATACATCATTTTTTTGCGAATTTAACAATTTTGTTAAAAACTTGTCTTTTTGGGTTAAAAATTCAACTCTTGCCGTATAATATTAACCTTTTGTTTAAAATTCATATTTTGTTGCTGATAAGCTAACTGAAATCTTTTTTGGACAAAAAGGCAACTATTTTGTTGAAAATTCAACTATTTCCTAGAAAATTTACTTTTTGTTTGGAATTTGTATTTTTCTGTTGAAAAGTCTATTGAAATCCTTTTGGATGAAAATGCAACTCTTTTTTTGAAAATTTGTCTTTTTGATTTAAAAATTCACCAGTTTGAGTAGAAATTTTATTTTTCTTGGACCAAAATGCAACTGTTCGGTTGAAAATTTAACAATCTTGTTAAAAAGTCATACTTTTTGGTTAAAAATTCGACAATTGAGCAGAAAATTAACTTATAGTTTACAATTCTTATTTTGGTGTTGGAAAGTAAACTGGAATCTTCTTTGGATGAAAATTTAACTACTTTTTTTAAGTTTTCTTTTGATTCATCTGTTTTAGAAGAAACGTTTCATCTTTCTTGAATAAAAATACAACTGTTAGATTGAAAATTCAACTCTTTTTTGAAAATTTGTCTTCCTGATTTCAAAATTCACCTGCTTTAGCAGAAATCACATATTTCTTGGATAAAAATGTAACGGTTTGGTTGAAAATTTCACTGTTTCGTTGAAAATTTAACTATTTCGTAGAAAATTTAC
>CAKNXH010000142.1:253602-288850 GCA_932178445.1 Andricus quercusramuli | reverse complement strand
TTTTGTTTAAAATTTATATTTTGTTTTTAAGAAAAGAACTGAAAGCTTTTTGGATGAGAGTTTAACTAAAAAAAAAGAAAATGTTGTCCCTTTTTTTATTAAAAAGTCCATCTGTTTCGGTACAAATTTCATCTTTCTTGGATAAAAATTCAACTATTCGCGGTAAAGAATTCAACTATTTCGTTAAAAATTCATGCGTTTTGGTTGAAAAAATTCGTTTTTTTGGATGAAAAATTCAATTTTGTTGGTAGAAATTTTGTTGTTGTTAAAAAATTCATATTTTGATCTTGAAAAGTCAACTGGAATCCATTCTGGATGAAAATTCAAGTATTTTTTCAAATTTTGTTTTCTTTTTAAATAAAAATTAATCTGTTTTAAGAGAAATTACATATCTCTTTTGGATAAAAATGCAACTGTAGAGAATTCAACAATTTTGTTAAGAAGTCATCCTTTTTGGGTAAAAATTCGTCTTTTTGGATTGAAAATTGATTTCTTTTTGTAGAAACTTATTTTTCGGTTAAAAATTAATTTTTTGATCGTGAAAAATAAACTAAAATCTTTTTTAACACAAAATTTGACTATTTTTTTAATTTATCTTTTTGATTTATAAATTCATCCGCTTTGGTAGAAAATTTCTTTTTTTTGTATGAAAATGCAACTTTTTACAAAATTTTTCTTCTTTGCTTCAGTATACAACTATTTTGTTTGAAAGATTTGATTGAATCACTTTGTTAAAAAATAATTTCTTTTGAAGAGATATATTTTTAGTTCAAATTTCAGCTCTTCGGTTGAAAGTTTAACTATTTTGATGAAAATTAATTTGTTTAAATTGAAAATTCAACTACTTGGGCAAAAGATAATTTACATTATTAAGAATGTATTTTTTGGATTGAAGGCTCATGTCTTTGGTTCAAAATTGATCGTTTTATTGGATAAGTCTTTTTTTGTTTAACATTAATTTTTTAACTGAAAATGTAACTTTTTCTTTTTTTTTTAAGACTGATCTTTTTCAGTTGAAGATTCTCCTTTTTTGGTGAAAAAAAAATCATTTTCTTGGTTTAAAATTTCATTTTTGTTGCGTGAAAATGCATCAGTTTCGTGGCAAAATAATTTTTTGCTGGAAGCATATTTTTTATTTGTAAATTCAGTTTTTCTAGAGAAAATTCTTCTTTTGACTTGAAGGTCCAACAATTTAGGTAAAATTTCCTTTCTTCAGTGAAAAATCTTCATTTCTTGAAAATTGGTCTTTTTGGTCTTAAAATTTTTTTATATAAATCATTAGACAAAAATCATTTTCACAAGACAATTAATTTTTGATTCAGGAAACAATTAAGGCTTTTAGTAATTCATGTAAAAATTGTTAATATTCTCCAAACATTTTTTTTCACAGGTTTTATATTGGTAGTGAAAACACATCTTCATTTTGAAGGTTAGAAAGATACTTTTAATAATTTTATTGCTTCCGCAGGACTCAAGAAAAATTTGGAAATAAAATTATTTTTACAAGTTTAGTTCGTACAGTAAATTTTATAGGCTCTAATGGTCGGTTGCCAGAATACCACGAGAAAATACAAATAAAAGTGAATTTTGTTGGAAACCAAGATTTTCAATTTTCAGTCCTTCAAGTCGATTTACTGCACTACCTGATAGTGTAAAGTTGTAAAGGTAAAGCTACGGCATCTGGCCACCGTAATGCAACAGAGAACAGACAGTAAATATTCGTGTAAAGCTTATCTACACATTTTTCACATTCTGTAATAAAGTATAATAAATCAATTTCAATTTTTTTTTTAGAAGTCGAATACTTTGTATAATTTTTCTCTGGTTGATATTTTGAAATCACTGCGAATATATTAAAAGAATCAGTATTAATGCATCTCATCATCATTAATGCAGTTTCTTTAAGATGGGCAAAAATCCCTTCAAATTTTTTGAGATTTCGTGAAACCTTCAAAACCCCTTAAAATTTCTAAAAATCGGTAAAAATCTTTGAAATTCTGTAAAATACTTCGTAATACTACACTATTCATTGATATATTTAAAATCTCTTTAAAAAAATCATTAAAATATTTAATCGTTGATGCAAATCCTTCAAAAACGGAGAAAATCCCTTGCAATTCTTTGATATTCCGTGAAATCTTTGGAATCTCTTTAAAAATCATTGAAATATTCAAAATCCAGAGAAATTTTTCAGAATCCCTTGAAATTCCTTAAAATCATTTTAAATTTTGCGAAAATTCAGCGAAATCATCAAAACCTCTTGAAATCTCTTGAAATATCTTTTAAAAAATCTTTTAAAATCTCTTAAAATCCCTTGAAATCTCATGAAGCAACTTGAATTAACATATCCCTGGAAAAGTTGAGATTCTCTCTGGAATTCTACAATTTCTTCAAACTATTGAAAATTTTTTTTTTACATTGGAAAATTGTGAAACCTCTCGTAATATTTAGGGATTGTTTGACATCCTCTGAATCATTTCGAAAATTTTGAAAATCCCTTAAAAATTTTTCAATCATGTGGAAATTTCTTGAAATCTTTCAATTTTAATGGACATAGTTCATAATTTCTTGAAATCCCTTTAAAATTATTGACCTTCGTGAAAATAGATTAAAAACTTTTAAAAACGGGGGGAATCCCTTAATTTTTTGAGATTTCCTGAAATCTCTTCAAATCGCTTAAGATTCTCAAAATCCCTATAAAATCGCTTATTGTCCGTGGTAATCTTTGAAATTCCGTCAAATATTTCATAATACTACGAGATTCTTTGAAATATTTGAAATTACTTTAAAATTCTTTGAAATATTCAAAATAGGTGGAAATTCTTCCAATTCTTTTGAAATCCCTTAAATTATTATTGATTAAATTAATATTAACAGCCGTCAAAATTCCTCGAAATCTTTGAAATTTTACGAAATCCTCTAAAATGCGGTGAAATATTTCAGAATATTTTGAAATCTCTCAAGATTCTTTGAAATTCTGTGCTTTTTTCACAAATTTTTCTAATCCCTTAGGAATTTTTCCATCGTGTACAAATTTCTTGAAATCCTTCACATTCCAATGAGGTCCATGATTTTAAGAGATTTCAAAAGGTTCCAAATTATTTCAACGGATTTTAGAAGATATACGATTTGATAAAATTTTAAACGATTTTATGGAATTTCAAGGGACTTCCGAATATTACAAAGTATTTCAAGAGATTTCGAGAAATCTCTTGAAATACTTTAAAAATGGAGGAAATCACTTTAAAATTTTACATTTCCTGAAATCATTTAAATTCGCTTGAAATCTTAATTTTTTTTTTAATCCTTTAGAATCCGTCGAAATAGTTGAAATTCCGTGAAATGTGTCATAATATTAACAAGATTTCTTGAAATCTTTGAAATGACTTTAAAAATCATTGAAATATTTCAATTCAGTGGGAGTCTTTCACATTTTCTTAGAATTCCTGAAAATATTTTAAGATTCATCAAAAGCTGTTAAAATTTCTCGAAACCTCTTAAAATCCTTTGTAATATTCGGAAGTCCTTTGAAATTCCGTAAAATCGTTTAAAATTTCGTCAAATCGTATATCCTCTAAAATCCGTTGAAATAATTTGGAATCTTTTGAAATCTCTAAAAATCATTTGAAATCCAGCGAAATCATCAAAACTCCTTCAAATCTCTTAAAATCAGGCAAAATTCCCTAAAATACTTTGAAATCTTCTGAAATACCTTCAAATCTTCAAAATCCCTTCAAAATTCCAGGATATCCTTTAAAATTTGCGAAAATACATAAGAATCTCTTGAAATCTCTTGAAATATCTTAGAATCATTTGTAATCATCGTTCCTGATTCTTTGAAATTCCACATAAAAATCCGTCAAAATTCTTCCGTATCTCTTCAAATCCCGTAAAATCTCTTCAAAACTGCTTAAACTCCTTGAAGTCCTTTAAAATCTTGTAAAATCCCTGGAAATATTGAGATTTGAGATACTCTCTGAAATTATGTTACAATTTCTTCAAACTCTTTAAATCTTTGAAAAAAATTTATAATCATTGGAACCTCTCGCAATCCTTTGGAATCGTTTAAACTAAACTAAAAAATGTTTCAGTTCCTTGAAATCTCATAAGTACCATACAAATTTTGGAATTTATTAAAACATTTTGCAGTCCTTTTAAATCCATTAAAATCCCTTGAAATCTTGTTTACAGTGAAAAGTTTTCTCATTCCTAATAATTGAACAATTACAAAGTTAAAGCTTCTCAATTATGAATACTTCAAGTTCTTATAATCTTGATTGTTCTTCAATAATGCGAAAGAAAAATCTCTAATGTACCTTTAAATTTGAATTTTGAGATAAGTAAAGTGTTAAAGGTACCAAATAAGATTAGGAAACTGATTTTGGGATTTAAAAATCAGCCGTAATTTAAATATTACCTGGTTGGGTTCTTGGATCTTGGATCTTGACACCTGGCTGAGGCAATTTTCGACACCTTGCTTAGCGCCACTTTATACAGTCACCTCTTTTTTCCCTGGAAGGTGAAGGTAGCAGGCACTAAAATATCGTTAAAAAAAGGTCGAATCGACCCCATAGTTTCCGAAGGGATCTGTCCCGTTCGAGGAAACCGGAAGGCACCTGCGGCCTGGTCACGTGAGTGCCACTGGTCACTTCCTGCGTCAAGGGTAAAACCAGGTTAATCCTCGATTGACCCCCTATTCGCAGGTTGGACCAACCTGCCCACAACAAAAAAATCCAGTCCGGCACGCGACCGGGGCCACGCTGCATAATGACAAAAAGGTCCCTCGTCACATACGTTCACATGTGGGTCGCCTTTATACCTAATATGTATGTGTATCATGCGTGTAAGATGGTGTCGACCACTTCAAAATAAGCTGCGGACATTTGCGATTATGTAAGAAGGGGCTCATGATCCAGGAAGGAAAACAGATTCATCCCATTCCATTACCTCGATTTGTAATCAGGCATTTGGCACTTTTCATCATCAAATTATCCAATTATTAAAATAGATAAATAAATTATATATTTTTTTAAATTCAGATGGAATTGAAGTTCAGTTTATAATGAATAATTTTCACAAAAAGCTAGAAAAGGATTCATAATCAAAAAATAAATTTCAAAAACAATCTAACTTTTCGGCTCATTAGAGACAAAATAACATAATGAAAAAAAAGGGGAAAAGGGAAGAAGTCAACCAAAAAAACCAGCCTCTCACTTTTTTCTTTTTCCGTCCTTTTTATACTACGAGGGAACCAACATGTTTCGAGGTCAATTTAAACCTCATCAGGGATTATTTATAGGAATAACTAAAGGTATGATTAATTAATATACCTGTAAAGAAACATTTTTTTATATATTCAGTGTGAAAAATAAATTCATTCAGTTTGATGTAAAAACAAAAAATTATTTATTGATTGTTTTTAACGGAATGTAACTTTTTCTATTATTATGTTTAAAGAAAATTACTTTAACCAACTAATTATTCTATCCAAAACTTTGTTATATCTTGAGAGGTCCTTCTTTAAATTGATAGCTTTGTTACCTTCTCTCTTTATAAATAACATTTCCATAAATTCTCTCCTTTTCTGGTTTTTTTCATGATAGAGAATTTTAATATCATTCCAATTAAAATCATGACCGTGTGTAATCTTATGTTTAGAAAATACTGAGTGATACCTAGAACTTCTGTGAAAATTATTTTCATGTTCATTTTTCCTAAGTCTAAGTGCTCTTTTCGGCTGCCCTATATAACTTGCATTGCAATCCTTGCAATTAATTTTGTAAATAACACATTTTTTGTCTAGTTTCTCATATCTATCTTTTCCCAATTTTACAATCATATTACTCTTAAAGGGGACTCTAGAAATCATTATTCTATAATCATTATTTTTGTTTTTGATATAATTAATTCTGATCTGCGTATGTTTTTCAATGAATTCAAAAGGATAATGAGTAAGAAAAAGAATTTGTTTGCATAGTTCAATATTTTTCTTATGGTATATTGGATGTGATAATTTGAGGGCTCTATATCTATCAAATTTTTGATGACTCCTATCTTACTCTGAATAGAGTGATTTGAGAGAAAGTTAAGTGTTCTACAAGAAAAAATCTTTTTTCTATGCCAGTCAGTTATAATGTCTTTCGTATTGAAGTCAAATCTAGAAAATTTAATTTTCCTTCAGTTTCAATCTCAACAATAAACTGTAATCTTGGTATACTATTGAAAGCATTAAGAAGAGTGTTAACATTATTATTATGTACACTAAGTACTGAATCATCAATACAGCTTGCATAGAAATCAATATTAAAATCAATTTTTTGAAAAACTTCATTCTCTAAGTCTTCCATAACAATTTCAGCTAAAATAGGTGATAAAACTGATCCAATAGATGTTCCAAACTTTTGTTTATAAAAATTATTATTGAATTTGAAAAATACTGAATGAAAAACATATCTCATATAGCATCAAGAAATGGTTTTTTCGGAATTTTGGTATTAATTTCAATCAATTCCCAACGTTTTTGTATGGCCATTTCAACTCTTTCGTAAGGGATATTTGGAAACATTAGCTATTACGTCAAAACAGACAAATATGTGTTCTAACGGTATCATTACATTGTCAATTAGTTTTAAGAAATTATGACTGTTTTTAATTGATGTTTTTGAGATTGCTATTGATTTTTTAATAATTTGACTCAATAATTCTTCTAATTTTCTAGTCGGAGAACCTATACATCTTTCAATATTATTACCCAAATATTTGTTCATTCTCATTCTATTCAAAATTTTAAAAGTTCCTCTTTGAAGCATTTTGGTGGGATTATTCGGTATCAATTGAAAATTAATATCATCATTAAAGATATCTAACATTTTTTGAATGTAAGTATCCTTATTAATTGCTACCGTTATACCTCCATCAGATTTAGTGATCAATAATGCAGGATTATTTTTTTAAAAAGTTTTAGTTACAATTAAACCCTCATTAAGATCTTTTTCTAACAAAGTTTTTATATACTTTTCTAATGAAAAATCGAAATTTATACAAAAAAGTGGAAACAAGCTATCCTTTTTTTGGTATTCAGATTCGGATTTTGAGTAAATATAGGTAAATTGTCCGAAATTTCTATCTCCTGTGCAGTCTAATTTAATATTGGGAGCCTTTGAGATTGGACATTTTTAAATAGAACAGAAAGTTTTCAATTGACCAATTTAATTTCTGATTGAATCAGAAAGTGTTCGAAGTTGAACGTTCTGAAAGCAGCGCTTAATTGATAAAAAAATAAATAAATCAAAAAATAATAAAAAAAAGATTTAAAAAACCTTGATATTAAGAGATAGGCCAATTATCATATAAGGCTTTTTTTGGGTGTGGGTCTAAATAATTTTTTTTGTGAAAGTTTCGTTTTTCTGATAATTTTTGTAAGAATTTGCTAATTTAAACCTTTTTTCGGATTTCAGATACATTCATATTTTATATTATATACGTCCAATAAAATAATAAATAAATAGTCGAAGAAATTCTTGAAATTATTCTTGAAATGTTATGTATACACAACTTTCATGAAATTTCATACACTGTTAGAAAAATCTGTATGAAATTTAATATACATGTGTGTGAAGCAAATATGCACTACCGCTACTGAAATGTAACATACATGGGTGTAGTGAATTTAATATACATGTGTATTAAATTTAATATACATGTGTATTAAATTTAATATACAGGTCGGTATAGCAGTGTGCATGAAAACTCAAAGTGCTTTCATTTCTTTAAATCTTGTCAAATATTCGCAATTAAATTAATAATCTAGAATCCGTCGACTGAATTGTTATTTATAATGAAAGTGCGACGTACGGGTGGAACTTTTTCCAAAATCGAGTCTAAATAGTAAAAATTTAATGCTAGTACAGTTGATTGTAGGTTAGGTATGTTATTTGTTTGCTTAATTGATCTTTTCGACTCAAAATCCGGTCATATTTTTGAATAACTGGAAAAAGGTATCATGTTTTATTATTTAGAGTCGAAAATTCTTATTGAAATTATTTTGAATTTGTGTAAAATGGAATTATCTGATTTTTCTTGTAAGTGATTAACATGAATTTATATGAAATTTAATATACACGCTCTTAATGGCGATTTCATATGATTGATATATTAATTTTAATAAACATGGGTATATTAAATTTCATATTATTTTTAACAGCGTGGAATCCCCGAAAATTTTTGCAATCCTTCAAAATCCATTGAGTTCTCCTGAATTTTTTTGCAATTCCTTAACATTTTTGTAAATATGTACGAATTCATTGAAATACTTTAAAATCCATGGATATCGTACAATCTCTTAAAGTCACTTCAAAACGATCAAGCTCCCAGGAAATCCATTGAAATTCTTCAAAAGTTAAGAAAATACCTCGAAATCTTCTAAATCCAATGAAAATTCGTGAAAATCTTTTAAAATCTCTGAAATCGGCTAAAATCCTTCAAACTTCTTGAAATATTTTAAAACCTTACGAAGATCTCGAAAACCCGCGTTATTTTGTAATTTTTCCGAATCTCTTGAAATCCTGTGAAATCATCGAAAAGCCTTTAAATCTCATAAATCTCTTACAATGTCTTAAAATCTTTTGAAATCTCTTAAAACCCTTTCTAATCATCGTTCCTAATTTCTTAACTCTGAAATTCTCTGAAATTGTACTAGTAATTTTGTCAAACTCTTGAAATCTTTTAAAACTAATTGAAATATGTAAAACCTCTCGTAATCCTTCATAATTAATTTCAAATTTCTCTGCAAATCCCTCAGAGTTTTTGTTTAAGATTTCGTGAAATCTTTTCAAATTTCTCGAAATCTTCAAAATCCCATGAAAATCCGTGAAAATTCCTTGCAATCTTCAAAAATCGATTAATATCCTTTGAAATACCGTGAAATTGTCGAAACCCATTTTAATCTCTTAAAATCCCTTGAATTGTCTCAAAATATCTTGAAATCCTCGAAAATCCTTTGTGATCATTGTTCTTATGAAATTCCTTAAAATCTCCGAAAATCCCTCGAAATCCCTTGGTATTTCTTCAAATCTGATTGAAATTCTTGATGTTTGAATTCCCCTGAGAATTTTCGCAATCCCTTGAAATCTCATGAAATTCCTAATTGCGGCTTGAGAAACATCGTTAAATGCCGTAAAATTTTTGTAATCCTTCAAAATATTTTGTGGTCCTTCAAAATACATGCCTTCAAATCTTTTTATATCTTGTTCAAAGTGAAAATAATTGATAATATGGAGTAAAAAATATATAATCTGACGTAACAAGGGGGGGGGGGGGGGGTTATCACAAAAATTATCCTTACTTTCTAAATTTGAATCAGTGAGAAATGGATTACTGAATTAAATCGGTAAGGATCTTCACTGAAAATCAGTGACATCTCACTGATTCAAATATTTAGAGTATAGGAAAATTGTTTTTAAAATGGTCACTCCGCTAAAACGGACAATATTTAATAATGAACTTATTAAAATAAATGAACGCCAGTTTTTTGTAAGAAAATATTGTGCAATGAAATACACATTGGCGCAAAAATGATTTTAAACAATAAATATGTAAATTGAAATAAAAAATGTGATTATAGATTTCACTTACTTTATATGATGAAATGTTATTTCAAAAATGAATAACATTATTGAATGCTTTACGATATTCTAATCTTGACATTGTTATTGCCGTTTAAGCTTTGTGATAATTGATAATTGTAAATGAATTAATTGAAACTAAATATAATAAAATAGCGACTCGGAGAGAATGGGTATAACCGTCATATTTATATATTTATTTGTAATATGAAAAAATTACTTGAAGTGTACCGTTGAAATTCATCATCCTTGTTTAGCGTAAGCAAATGCACAATAATTTATTTTACTTTTAACCTCAATAAAACCATACCACATTTCAACTCATATTTTACAATATGTCGTGAAATTTATATAATAAAAATGATACAATGATAATCAAAATATTATGTGAGATTTACAAACGTAGTGCTAATATTAACAGAAAATATGCATGTTCAAGCTAATTCTTTGAGACTGACTATTTTCTCCGACTGTGTTGACAAAACTGTCAAAATGCAGATATTTTCTTTTTGCAATTTTTATTTTATACAAATGAGTTTTTAATCTTTCAATCTTTCGACATTTCGCTGGCTCACTTAGTGGAATTTCGTCACTGGTTTAATCATATAAAAGGAAATAATATATTGCGCCTGCAAGAAGGCCCGTCATAGCGTCAACGTTTCATTCTCAGTTTCAAAAATTGAACATTAAACAAACTTAAAGTCCCTCAATCAGGAATATTGTTGAATGATCTTCAATTATGAGAATGAAAAATCGAGACGACTAAAAATTGAAGTCTTATTGTAAAGAGTCGACTTTTTCAATTTGATTGCTTGGGCTCCTCATGTGAACATTCAAATTTGAAAGCCAACTGATTCCAGGTATCAATTTATTTAGAAATTCTTTCTCTCTCTCTTCAACTCCTTCCATTCCTCTCGTTTGATCGTGAATCAAATCGCATTAGCCCCGCAGATGCATATTCATGGGAAACGTATGTTGGATTACACAGATTTCGCTACACCCCGCGAACAGGGGGGTCATATTGCCTCAGGTCGAATAGGGTTCTAAACATATTTATCAAACTCAAATGGTCTCATAAAAGTGTATACATTTTATGAAAAAGAACCACTCGTATTTCCACCGGAAGCCTCAATGGAGACTTATAATATGCTCACTATGAGGTTCGATAATAATTCTCAATTTAAATATGCCTGCGAATAGAATCGCAGAAAACTTGTGACATTGAAGTTTGAATTGGGCAAATTTGAATACACTTTCTTCTTTATCGCTACTTGAAAAATGTCAAACTCAGTGGTACCATTCGCACTATTAACCCACTTCTTTCAGTTCTCAATCTTCTCATACTTGTCATATTTCAATGTGGCTAATTTTGGTATGCAAAAATTCAAAATGAATGAAAAATCTTCCATTAAATACTAATTTTTTAAAGATGGATTATGATTTCATTTTAGTTATTTAATTCCTGCCTAGAAAGGTGGTGTAGCGATATTTCTTCATTTTTTAAAAACCTGCTTATCTTTTCATTATGTGAAGTTGGTTTATACGTCAGATTTGAAAATTTTAAAATTAAATATAGAAATAATCCTTTTTGATACGACAAATTATAGAAGAGATTATTATTGCTATTGTCTTTTTAGGCTGGTCCATTTAAGTCCTGTATACTATTGCGCGGTTAAATTATAACTTTCAAATTATTTAAGAAATTATTGAAAATATATAAGTTTTATGTGGTTGCTTTTTGCAGTAAATTAGTATTTTGGAATTAAATTTTAATATAAAATCCTAAAGGTTCAGAGGAAAATTAAAATTTCTATCAATTTTAGGTTTCGCCGTATTTATACGGAAATCGTCATCAAGATTCCCAATTTTCAACAATTTCATGTTATGTTAGCGATTTACACCGGGAGTGGGTATATTTAACAACAAATTATTAGATATCAAAATAAATATATATAAAAAAATATCGGAACATTGTAGTTGAGAAATTCATTGAATATTCTTCAAACATTTTTTCATGGCATAATTTTTTTTTATTATTGAGGGTCAATACAAACCCCCTAGCGATTATTTGTTTAAAATAGTAAAATTTAAAAGCCTCTGAAGAATGTCGGATTGTGTTAGTATTTTTGTCGGAAATTGGTATTTTCAATTTAAAAAGAAAATAGATTTCAAAGAAGATTACAAATTTTGCAACTCGGTATAGATTTCCAATTAGTTATTTTAGACAGAAACCATTTGAGCAATAATAGGGTATGTTACCGTTTTCACCGAAAATATTATTGAAAATGAAAATCATTTGATTTCAAAAATTAAAGTTACAATTTTGAAGAACTTCAAGTTATGTTAATTTTTTCGTCAGAAGTTGTTATTTTGTAACAAAAGTTCAACGGTTAGTTGGCGTATATATTGTGTCTGAAGTTAAAATATTAATTTTCATCAATTATCAAAAATATTGTCCTTGATTTTCTTTTCTACTATTTTAGATAATAGATACTTTCAAAGAAAAAAATATTTTATCAATATTAATTCACATTTTAATTAAAAATTACGTGAAACAAGAAAAACACACTTATCTGTTATTTCAGATATCATGAATAGGAAAACTATAAACATCAATTCGCGAATTTTAATTAATGAATATTAATTAATTTCAATTTGCATAATACCTAAAAATAAAAACAGAGATTAATATAAAAAGTTATTTGTTCTAATTTTTCAGTCATTGATGAGCACTAATTTGCATATATATGTATCTTTATTATCGAGAACAAAGAATCAATTCATCCAATTGATAATCCCATCCCAAACTTCGTTACATCTCGAGAGTTCCTTTTTAAATTAATAGCTTTGTTACCTTCTCTCTTTATAAATAACATCTTCACCATTTTTTTTTATTTCTCTTATGATAAATGATCTGAACATCATCCCACCCTCTTTTTTTCTTTTGTTATATATTCGTCTCTAATGAGCCGGAAAGGACGTAGTTGGAAATCTAGTTTTGATTTGTGAGCTTTTTTGTGTTCTGATTTCGGTATATAAAATGGTTCATAAGAAGTAAATTTTATTTCGATCTTAAAAGATTTTTTATTTTTTAATAGAGACACTAATCTCAAGATTCGTTCCAATCTGCAAGGTGCGCCTATGAATAACATTAGGATTTCTTTCAATGGAGGCAAAAATGTTTACATCAATTTATTGAAAGATATTCTATTCCTATAATTGAGGAATTATATTTCAAATTATCTAATGAATTATTGCATGTTTCATGTTTTTAGTTATTTCCAATAAAAAATTATTAGACTTCAAAGCCTAAAAATTTGTTAACAATTTTTTTTCAGTTTTATTAGCATTTTTAACGGAAGTTGAGATTTGTAAACAAAAGTAATCACAAATTTTTTATTAGTGGTTTGCTTTAATGGTGTTTATTTTTCGTCGAAAATTATTGGTATTTCTGAAGAAAAATAATTAGATTTAAAAAAAGATTTACAATTTTTAACATCTTTAGGTTATGCTGGTGATTTGAAAATGGTATCACAAATTCGCGAATTTGAACAATTGGATTTTTTTTTTGAATGAATAATATTTCATTATTTAGGGTGTCTAGCGTCCTGGAAATCGTTGAAAACCTGGAAAAATCCTTAAATTTTTTCTACCTGAAAAAAACTTGGAAAAGTTCTTTAATTTTGCTCATGGTCCCGGAATTTTTATTCCCTCGAGGAAAAAAATTGTTTTTCAATTTTTTCTCTGCTGAACAAAAAAATACTACTGCATGAAATTGAATATCAATTCTTTTTATTTATAAAAGTAGCTTTATATTAATTTTTGTTACTATTTTGAAATTTGTTTACTGATAGTTTACCTTTTTAGGCAAAAATGCAACTATTCAATTGAAAATAATGTATTTTGTTAAAAATTCGACGTTTTGATTGAGAATTCATCTTTGTAGGTAGGAAATTCAACTTTTTTCTTTAACATTTCTCTATTTGGACAGAAAATTCGACCTTGTCGATTGATATAATGCATTTTTTTGTTAAAATTACATTAATTTTTCAAACTAGAAATTTTATTTTTCCGTTTCCGGTTGGAAATTTATCTTTTTCATTTTTAAATTCAAGTATTTAGTTAAAAAATTATGTATTTTATTGAACATTCGTCTTTTTTGGTAGAAAATTCAATTATTTAATTGAAAATCTAACTCCTTCAAAAATTAATTTTTTTTAGGATTTATCATTCCAATTGAAAAATCATCTCTTGGATTAAAAATTCACCTATTTTGTTGAAAATTCGATTTTTTAAACTGAAAATTTAAGTACTTTGTTGGATATTCTTCTTTTTTTTGTTACTAATTAATTTATTTCAGCTAATAATTCAAGCTAATTAGTCGAATACTCCACAATTCTGATGGGGATTCTTTTTCTTGTTGTAAAATTAATTTCATAGACTGTATATTTATCTGTTCCATTCTTGGTTAAATTTTTTTTATTTTTTTTTTATTTGAAAAATGTACCTAGTAGGTTGAAAATGTATAGTTTTTATTTGAATATTCAAGTATTTGGTTAAAAATTTGTATTTTTTGTTAGAAAACTAATGATTTCTGTTGAAAATTCAACTACTTTTTTGAAAATTAAATTCCTTTCTTAAAAGTTCATTTTTTCGGTTGAAGATTCATCAGTTTTAATGAAAATTCATTTCTTCCGTTGAAATTTTTCTTTTCATGTTTAAAAATAACTTTTTCTGACTGAAAATTTAACTATTTCAGTTAGAAATTTTTTTTTTATTGAAAATAAATTTTTTCAACAAAAAATGTAACTATATCTTTTTGGCTTGCAATTAATCTATTCCAGTTGAAGATGCATCGCCGTAGTTTAATATTCACCTGATAGGTTAAAAGTTTAACTACTTGCTTAAAAACTCTTTTTATTTTTTTGTTAAAAATTAATTTTTTTATTTGAAAATTTGCCTATTTTTGGAAAATTTCGCGTTCTGAAATTAATTTTTTTAACGGAAAATTTAATCAATCCAGTTGAAATCCAATATTCCGTCATTTAATTCGAAAAATCATCTCTTTGGATGAAAATTAATTTTCTAACTGAAAATTTACCTCTTAATTTTTGGTTGACAATTCATCTTTGTAATTCGAAAATTCAGCAATTTATTTTTAAAAATTCAATTATTTGTTTGAAAATTTACTTATTTTATTGAAAAGTAAACGTAAATTAGCTTCAAATTCTATAACTCAGTCAATTTCAACCAATTCTAATAAAAAAAGTTAATTAAACGGGAATTTAATTCACTTTGATTATATGAACAGATAAAAATGGTTGGATTAGAATTTTTTTGATATTTGGATTTTTCACCACAAAATCAGAGTTAGGGGGTTTAAAAAAAATTTTTGCAAATGAAACTTTGTTTTGTTCCACTGGTCCTACAAATTCCACTATATTTCGTGAAAACTTTTTTTTCACTGTGAAAAAAAGTACCTGAAAAAATTATTTTCTTTGTCCTGAAAAACCTGGAAAAGTCCTTGAATATTTTTTTAAAGAAATTCCAGAAACGCTGTTTATTAAAAATACAATATTCAAACAATAACTGAAAAAATGTTCATCCAGAAAAATATTTTTTAAATCATTGTTACACTGTAAAAAATTTCGGGAATTCTCCCTAAGATTTCTTAGGGAATATTCCACATTTGTAGTTGGGAAAATGATTTTCCCGAACATTTTAGGGAAAATCCCCTAAAATTTAGGTAATTGAACAATACTTACAATTTCATAAGTAATTTTCCTGAATCATTTGGGAATTTACCCGAAAAATTAGAGAATGTTCCCTAAAGTTTTGTGAATTAAAAAATGTCTAAAATATATCGGGAATTTTCCCAAAAAATGTTTGATTTTCCATATAAATTAGTGAAATTTAAACAAATTCGAATTATTTAAATGTTTTTTTTTTTAATTAGTTTTTTTCACTAAAAATTATTACTATTGGTTCACTTGAGTATTTATAAACATTCGCTAATTTTTTTTAAAAATGAACAGAAAATGGCAATCGTAATAATGAAATATTATCAAATCCACATTCAAATGAAGTTAATTTATTTCGTATTTTTTTTCTTAAAAAAAATCTAATAATAATAAAATTCTTCTAATTATAATTAATAATATATTTATAAATAATAAATAAAACATTTTTTATTCTAAATTTGTTTAGTGTGCGTGTTTCTTTTCCAGTTTGTTGAAAAGTATTTTTTCCAAGAAGTCTGTTATCCTAAAGACCTAAATTGATCACTATAGTCTCGCGTTTGATTTAATATTTAAGCTTCGAATTTGAAAGATTCGGGTGAAGTTATTCAAGAGACGTTTGGATTTTTGATGGTGTGTATTTTGTCTGCTGGTGAATGCTGGACGAGGATTATGGAACACTATGAATCCGCACGAGCTGAACCTGAGAAGGATGTCATCACCCAGAACCAAGAAGATCCTTATATGCCCGCACGTCCTTCTATCTTCAAAAAAAAAAAAAAAAAAAAAAAAAAAAAAAATAGTATCGTGCCTACCGCGCCGGTTACGAGAACATTGTGTCACGCACCGGATTATCCTAGGCCCACCCAGAAAAGGGGTTACGCGATTCCGCATCGAATGCAACTATTCAAATGCAGATCCACAAGCTGCCGATTTTAATATTCCGGAAGCGGAAACGACAGAGGATATCTTCCGATTCTTCATTGTTACCTCACTTTAGATTATGCAACCACAAAAATACGTTACTATTACCAATTTCTACTTTCTTTATATATTATTATTATTTTTTTCCTGATTTATTAGAAAATTGTTGATGAAAATTGATTATTAAATTAATTTGTTCCTTTTCTGGCATTAATTGGTCTTTTTTTTAGAAAAAAATGTGTTCATTTTCAAAATTTTATTATAGATTTTACATAAAATATGGTATGAAAACGCTGACAACATTTTTTCAGTAGAGTAGAATTCTTTAAAAATTTTGGTTTAACGTAGAATATTTATAAACGGACACAAAACAGTATTTCAGATAAAAATTTAAAATTTTCAAATTTATTAATTTATTTTCAACAAGAAATGTCTTTTCTACTATAAGAGATGGGTTTTAACAAAATACTTGAATTTTCAACAAAATAATTCATATTTTAACATAATAGTTGAATTTTGAATCTGAAAATATAAATTCCCAATAAAAAGTGTCATAGTTTATATTTCAATCAAAAAACATAAAATTTATACAAAAAAAGGGTTTTTAAAACCAAAAAGACGAATTTTCAACAAATGAAGATTTTTCACTAAAGAAAGAAAATGTTAAGATGAATTTTCAACTGAAAATATAACTCTTGAAAAAAAATATTTCTCAACAAAGTGATTCAACCAAATCTCTCAAATAAAATAGTTGAATACTCAAGCAAAGAAGAATAATTTTTAACCAAAAAGTTGCATTTCCATAAAAAAAAAAGAAATTTCTACCAAAGCGGATGAATTTATAAATCAAAACAATAAATTAGAAAAAAAAGTTGAATTTTCTGTTAAAAAATACTTTAGTTGACTTTTCACAATCAAAATATGGATTTTCAACCAAGAAATAAGTTTGTACAGAAGAAATTGAATTTTTAATGCAAAAAGACGACTTTTTACCCGAAAAGATTTATATTTAATAAAATTTTGTTAAATTCTCTACACAATAGATGCATTTTTATTGAGAAAGGATGAAATTTCTCTCAAAAGAGATGAATTTTTATTTAAAACGGAAACAAATTTTCAAAAAATAGTTGAACTTTCATCCAGAAAAGATTGCAGTTGACTTTTCAGAATCAAAATATGATTTTTTAACAATACAAAAAAAGTTTCTACGAACAAAATTGAATTTTTAATCCAAAGAGATGAATTTTTTTAACCAAAAGGGATTTTTTTTAACGAAATAGTTGAATCCTCTACCAAATAGTTGAATTTTCACCCAGAAAAGCTTTTCTAACACCAAAATATGAATTTTAAACAAAAAGTCAATCTTCTACAAAATAGATGAATTTTCAACACAACAGTCAAATTTTCAGCCAAAAATTTCTAACAAAATAGTTTTATTTTCAACCAAAAAGTTGCATTTTTATTCAAGAAAGATGAAATGTCTTTTAACACAGATGGAATAAGAAAAAAACTTCAAAAAAAAAGTTAAATTTTAATCTAAGGAAGATTCCAGTTCACTTTCCAAGACCAAAATGATAAAAAAATTCGGAAATTTTCCCACTAATTTTGTAGGTAAAATCTCCAAATTCGGGTAGGGAACACTATTTTTCCAATACTTTGGAAATTTTCCTTTCTGAATGGAAATATTTCGATTGGTTTGGCAAATTTTACATACATTTTTGAGAATGAAAAATTCCTATAATATTTGGGAAATTTTCCCACTAATTTTGTAGGTAAAATTTCCAACTTTGGGTAGGGAAAACTATTTTCCTAAAAAAGTTGGAAATTTTCCCAATACTTTGGAAAATTTTCCTTTTTGAATGGAAATACTTCGATCGGTATGAGAAATTTTATATACATTATTATACATATTTGGGAATGATGAATTCCTACAATATATGGGAATTTTTTCGAATTTATACTCACAAAAATTCTCACTTCCATAGAAAATATTCTATTTGCCTTTGGAAAATTTACACATAATTTCCTTTATTTTTGGGAAAACTCCCTCATTTTGAAGAAAAATTCCCAAATATATTAGGAAATTTTTCAAAATTTTTTTTGGTGAAATTTCCTATTTTTAAAGTACAATTCCCAAATAAATTTGAAAATTTTTTCGAATTTATTCTCGGCAAAATTTCCTGAAATACTGGGTATGTTGCGTTCCAATATTTTTTAGGAAAAATCCCAAAATAATTTTTTACATTGAAGAATTGTAAATCTTAAGTTAATTTTCTGTTGAATAGTCGAAATTTTTACCAGAAAGTATGGCTTTTTAATAAAATTGTTAAATTTTCAACTAAACTGTTGAATTCTTGTCCAAGAAAAATGAAAATTCTACGAAAACAGGTGAATTTTTGAATCAAAGAGACAAATTTTCCAAAAAAGAGTTGAATTTCCGTCCAAAAAGATTTCAATAGACTTTTCTACAGAAAAATACAAATTTCAATCAAAAATCAATTTTCCAGGAAATAGTTGGATTTTCAACAAAACAGTTGCATTTTTCTCCTAGAAAGATTCAATATTTCTACTAAAAAAGATAAAAATAAAAAAGACGAAGAAGAAAGACAGAAGAAATATTTTTCATCCAAAAATATTTCAGTTGACTATAAGCTACAAAATATGAATTTCAAACAAAAGGTTAATATTATACGAAAAGAGATCAATTTCTAATCCAAAAAAAACGAATTTTTTCGGTTGAAAATTAATTTCTTTCGTGAAAAATTTAAAGATTAGGTTAAAAATTCTTTGAAAATGCAAAATTCACCAGAAAAATTCATTTATTTTGTTAAATATTAGTCTCTTTTTTGGTAGGAAATTAGTCTTTTTGGTTGAAAAATAATTACTTTAATTAAATATTATTTTTTTTTCAATAAAAATTAATTTTTTCAACTGTAAATTCAACTATTATATTTTTTGTCAATACTGTATCCTTTTTTTATAGAAATTTAATCTTTCTGGTTGAAAATTTAACTATCTGGTTGAAAATTCATCTATTTTGTTGAAAATTCGTCTTTCTTGGTAGAAAGTTCATATTTTTGGTTGAAGATTCATTATTTTAGTTGAAAATTGATTTCTTTGCTTAAAAGATGAACTATTTTGCTAAAAATTCGCTTTTTTCTGTGTTGAAAATAATTGTAACTGAAATTTTGAGTTGAAGACTTAATTATTTAGTTAAAATTTTCTGTATTTTGTTAAAAATTAATATTTTTTGGTAAAAATACATTTCTTTAATTGAAAATGCACTATTTCAACTGAAAATTAAACTATTCCAGTTTTTGTCGAAGATTTATCTTTTTTGATAAAACTTTAATCTTCTTCGTTGAAAATTTATCTGTATGGCTAAAAATTCCTTTAAAATTTCAAAATTTGGTTGAAAATTCATTTTTTTGATTGAAAATTAATTACTTCAGCTGAAAATTTAACTATTTCATTTTTTGTTGAAATTTTTTATATACATTTAATCTTATTCATTGAAAATTCATCTGTTTGGTTAAAAATTTGTCTTTTTTTTTGGTAGACGTTTCATTTTTTTAATTTGAAATTCAGCTATTGGGTTGAAAATTCATTTTTTTGGTTAAAAGTTCATTATTTTATTTCAAATTAATTTATTTGCTTAAAAATTTAACTATTTTATTGAAATTCCCTTTTTTGTTGAAAATTAATTATTTTTTGTTCCTAATTTATCTTTTTGCGTAAGTTTTGGTTTAAAAAAATAATTCTTTCAATTTAAAATCAGATAATGCAATGAAAATATTGAAAATGGTAATTTATGACATTCTTATAAAAATTCTTCGGTACCTAAGTTACCCCTTCCCCAGATCATCAGATACTAAGCCTTAAACTTAACCCCAAGTACCCCAATTACCCTAAATACCCCAACTCTCAATAAGCCCCCAGATAATATCTGGCCTACTCAATACCGCGGAATCCCCAAATCCCATGCTGTCTGCAGTCCGAATTTTATTAGAAGTGCTCGTATTCGCCTGGAAATTTGGTCAGAGAAGTGGAAAATTGCAGAAAACCTAAACACCTGAGCACAGCCAGTTACTGACAAACGAGTTTGAATGTAACATGTAACAGCACCGAGTGACCAGTTCTATCCTCGGCTTGTTAAGTTCAGTAAAAACACGACAAAGTGAAAATCGCGAACGGTCACCCATCCGAGCGCTAGCCGCGCCCGTCCGTGCTTAGCACTGGAGACCTCGACGAGTCGAAAGTAACGACCCAGCTACTGCCTTTTTTTGATTTAAATGTATTTTCACAATACAATATCATAAATTACAATAAAATACAATAATAAAAAAATTGTGATCTCCTGTAAAAATTTATAATTACTAAATTTTGTAGAAGTGTCAGAATTTTTAAACTTGTAGTTTCTAGTTGAATAATTTTTGTAATTTTCTTTTATTTTTTTTGAAATTTATTAGAAAATGTATAAAATAATTCTACTAGAAACAAGTTTTGATTCGGACACTTTTATGAAATTTATTATTCACAATTTATAATAAAAGATTGAAATGTTTTGCTTCATCGTACTTTATTGTAATTTAATATTTTTTATTGTGAAAAAATAATTACCATTTCGGTCACTATAATTTATTTGACATCCTTTTCTTTGGTTTTGAAATTTTTATGATTTCGAAATGATTCAAATTTTTTATGTCCACGCTTCTCAAAATGAATTTTTTGATAAATCTTTACAATTTTTTGTAAAAATTTGGAATTCCTAAATTTTGTAAGTGTATCAGTATTTTAGCTCAGTAGTTTCTAGTAGAGTTTTTTTTCAAAATTCTGTAGAATTTTCCATGACTTTTTGACATTGGTTTATAAAAATTAATTAAATATTGTAGAAAATGAGGATAAAATTCTACCAGAACCGGGGTTATCGAAAAAAATTTTCAAATTCCTTGCATTGAATTTCAAATATTGATAATTATGAAATGAAAAAATCATTTCATAAAAAAAGAAAGTCGGAGCCAAAATGATTAATAATTTAACATTAAAGAATCAATCAAAAAATGTATAAATTTTCAAAATTATATAATTTTAGGCAATTCTAAGCTGGAAACAATGATCTATACATCGAATTTTGTTCTTAAATCTTTTTTAATATTCGCTTAAAAATTTGTTTTGAAAAATCAGAAAAACATTCCCCAATCAAAAAAATTGCTTCAAAACCTTCCAGACTCTATTTTGAAAATTTAAAAAAATATTTTTTCAAATTAATTTTTTTAAAAAAGAATTCACTTTTAGTTGTCCTAGTAATTTTAATAAAAAAAATTCAGTCTTTTGAAACCTTTCAAAATCCTTAGAAAGCTTTTGAATGTTGTGTTCAGAATCTTCCGAGGAATCTTCCAAAATGTACGTTTCGTTTTAAATGTTTTGAAATCTTTTCAAGTTCTAAATTATTTTGGAATCTTTTCAAAATTTCTAAATGTACCCTAAACTTACTTGAATTTTTCCACACTGAGTCACTAGACATTTTTCAGATTTTAATGGAAATCACTTTTTTTAGTTGAAAATTAATTATTTTAGACCGAAAATTCAACTTTCCATTTTTTGTTGAAAATTCATTTCTTTGCTTGAAAACTCCTTAATTTTTAATAGTTTTTTGATAATTCATGTATTTTGTTACAAATTAATCTTTTTGGGTAGAAATCAAGTTTTTCGGTTGGAAATTCAACTATTTAGTTAGAATCTTTTTGTTAATTAAAAATACATTTTTGTGGTTGAAGACTCATTATTTTGGTAACAAATTCATTTCTCTGGTTGGAATTTGTAACTATTCAATTTTTGCTTGATAATTTATCTTTTTCAGTTGAAAATTCAATTATTTTGGAAGAAAATTCATATTTTTGTGTTGAAAATTAAACTTTTTGATACAAATTCATATCTTTGGGTTAAAAACTAAACTGTTTTGCCACAAATTCGTGTTTTTGGATTGAAAATTTAACATTTTGGTTGAGATTTTTTTTTCTTCATTGACTGTAAAATCTTTCTTGGTTAAAAATTCAACTCCTCTTTTGGAAATTCCCTTTTCTTTCTTTTATTTGAGAAACGAACTAAATTTATGATATTCGTTGATAAGTTTTCAAATGTGGCCAAATTTCAGCAACCAATAAATTAAAGCTTTTAGAGTGGATTTGATAAAAATACTGAAAAATTTGTTCATGAAATTTCACATAAACTTGAACATTTCTTCTTTAATTTTCAATTTTTCAATTCAAATAACATATCATTGGAATCTTTATAGTTAGCAGATTTCAAATATTACATTTATCAATTACCAAGTGCTAATTTGAAAAAATGTTATATTCCGCATTTCAGTCCTCATTAGGTACAAAGGACTCCCGCTGGACAGAATCGACGGCAGCAGTTCGGCTGAGTGAGGGGAAGCCGTGTAGTGGGGGGAAGCCATGTAGTGGGGGAAGCGTTCGCAGACCCCGGGGCGGAATCGTCATCTGACCAAAAAAACCAGCGTCTTTTTGAAAAATGTCCTCTTCAAATATTGTATATGATTGGTAAAATTTGTGGCTTTCTATAATCCCTCCCGATGGGCTGTTGACAGTGAGAGTTGCATTTTACAATTTTAAAGCAGTTTATAGCCTGCAAGTGCTTAAAATAAAATTTACGATCGAACGTGCTTTTCAAGGTGAGTGTCGCATTTGGGAAATTGCGGGCATTAAAACAATAAAAATCTTTCAGGTGAGGATGAGCAATGAGCAATAAGAATAAGGGAAAGCTGAATGGAGGACCTTCTACCTGTAGGACTTTGGTTCTGCGACGAGGAAAGCGGTAATGCGATTATGCAGGAATGGGCGGAAACTTGGTCCCAGGAAACAGGAAAAGGGACATGACTGTTAATTCTTCAAAATTTTCACTATTTCTTCAAGGTCGAACCTGTCGTATTGATCATTTCACCGATTTTATTTTCCGATCGAAACATCAGATAAGGATAAGCTGTACCTTTAAAGTCTAAACTTCTAAAGTCTTTAAACTTTGAAGTGAAAGCCAGGGTACTCGATAACCATTTTTTACAACCGGGTTTGTCTTCAACTTCACCACTTACAAAAAGAAAAGGCACCTGTTTGTCTTCATTTTATGATTTTGTTTACTTCCAAAAATTTCTCGAAAAGAAGAGATTTTCTTTATAAACCACAGTAAAGTAAGAAGAAGCCTTAACAATTGATATTTGATTTGGAAGGTAGCACGTTATAAAGGCCTAACCTACTATTTTCTGAGGTTAAGTGAGACAAAAAACGTCCTCAAAACTCGAATTTTTGATTATTAAAAAAAAAACTTGATTGAAAAATGTTGTTACAAGGACCTAAGCGCATAGGACTCCGTGTTTTTGTTAGTTACTAGACTGTTACGCGCTAACTTTTGTATTCATGTTTTTCCTTTACTCAATTTTTGAATCACTATTTATTCCTTCAAATTTCTTGACCATTCAAATTCTTGATTTTATAGCACAAAAATTTGTGAAGAATTATTTTCATTGAATCATTGAAATAATGTTTACTTCATATTTTCCTGAAAATTTGAATCATTAATAGCCCTTTAAACTATTCCAGAGAGAATTGAATATATGTCCACATAATTTCGAAATGAAAATTCAGATACTTATTTCACAACATCCCAAAATTTAAAGAAATATAAAATTGGTATAGACGTATTTTAAATATTAACAAACTCTTATTATACAAATTATAGTCAATAGTCAATTACATAACCTTGAAGTAAATAATCAGTTTATGTTACCTAATCAAAAGCAATTAAAATTCAATCATCATGTAATTTAAAATTGTTGAAAAAATAATCAGCTAATAATTAATTAATCTGTTTATGACATAAAAAACATTCAACTATAATTTTCATTCAAACATTGTAATAATTTGTATACTACATTTAGAAAACAAATTCACTATCACTTCTAAGAATTTAATATATTAGTAACCTTCCATACATATGATTTTAAAAATTGAATGCAGACACTTGTTTCACAACATCAGCATCATTTAAAAAATAATATAATTAGTGATATATATCAAATTTAAATAAACCATTTTGAAAATTGAATTGAGACTCTCATTTCGCAAACTCAGAAGCAATTTGACATTATTCAGCTAATTCCTAATTAATCAGTTCACAACATCAAAAGTATGAAAAAACTATTTTCATTGAAACTTTCGAATAATTTATACTTTATATATTTTTTTCTTTAAATTTTGACTTTTATTTTATTAAATTTAATTTGTTAATCATCTTTCAACTAATTCCAGAAAATGTAATTTTCAACAGAAACAGTTAATATTTAATAAATGAGTTCATAACATAGAGACGATTTAATAATTATTTTCACTGAAATATTAGAACAACTTGTATTTAATATTTATCTGAAAATTTCGATTATTAATAACCTTTTAAAGTAATACCAGGAGAAATTGAAACATATGCACATATAATTTTGAAAATTGAATTCGGATACTCAACAACATCACGAACATTTGAAAAAATATTTAATTGTAATGGAAATATATTTAAAAAAACACACATTTTATTATAAAAATAGCAGCCAATATTAAATGTAAATAATCAACTTATGCGACTCAATTGAAAACAATTCAAATTCAAACTTTATGTAATTCACTTCTTTGAAAAAATAAATCATTCAATAATTTACCGGTTATTTATCTCCTTTATTGAAAATTTAACTATTTTTGTTGAAAATTCTTTTTCTGTTTTTGTCTGAAAATTCGTCTCTTTTCATTGAAAATTAATCCATTTGGTTAAAAAAAGTATTTTTAGTTGAAAAATCATTTTCAGTTTGACAATTCATCTATGTGTTAGAGAATTCATTCTTTTTTTAGAAAACTATTCTTCTTGCTTGAAACGTTATTTATTTTGGTTCAAAATTAATTTCTTTGCTTGAAAATTAAACTATTTTGTCTAATTTTGTTTGTTTCTTAAATATTAATTTTTTAACTGAAAGCTCAAGTATATACTACACTTTTTAGTTAAAAACTGTATTTTTTTTAGTTGACAATTTGTCTTTTCGGTAGAAAATTATTCTTCTTATTTGAAAATTCATCAATTTTTGTTAAAAACTGATTTCTTCGGGTGAAAATTCAAATATTTAGTCAAATATTCGTTTTTTATGTTGAAAATTATTCAAATGAAAATTTAAGTAATCCACTTTTGGTTGAAAATGTATGTGTTTCATTTGAAAAATCAACCATTTGGTTTAAAATTCATGTCTTTTTAATTAAAATTCGTCTCTTTTCATTGGAAATTAATTTTTTTGGTTGAAAATTCATCTATATGCTTGCGAATTCATTTACTTTTTGGAGAAAATTATTTTTCTTGTTCGAAAATTTCTCTATTTTATTTAGAAATTTGTCTATTTTGGTTAAAAATCAATTTCTTTAGTTGAAAATTTTAAATTTTAAATTATTAGAAACCTTGAGAATTAAATTTTTAGAAATGAGAAAATTGCAGTGTTCGAATTCACCAAACTCGAATCCGAACCTTTTAGTAGTTTTGATCAATTATTACTCAAATATAAGTCAATTTTCAGTGATGTGATAATGTCAGAAATCCAAAATTTTAAATTACATTTTACTGTTAAAAAATTAAAAATTTCAAATTTACAGTAGTGGAAATCAGTTAATTGCCTGTTTTAAATCATTAAAATATTTAAAAGCTGAAAAATTTAACGTTAAAAATATAAATAAAAATTAGAAAGATACATAATAGCTAAGTATAATCATTTTCTCACTCAACATGAATTGTACGGCATTTTTTGTAATTTTCTGAAATCTAATTATTTTTTACTAAAAATGCCGCCTTCTAATGAATCACCCAAAAATTGCTAAAAAGTTGTGAATCTTCTTCGAAACCCAAATTGTAAAAAAAATAAAAAAATATAAATTTCTGAAGAAAAAATATTAGAAAATAACAATTTTCGATGAAAAACGCCAGTGCAATCTAAAATAGTTCAAAAATGATGATTCTTCAGAATCTAATGATTTTTTTTCAAATGCCGATTTCCGGTGAAAATGCTAATAAAATCCAAAAATGTAAATAGTAGAAAAATTGTTTATCTTCGAAATCTAATAATTTATGATTAAAGACTCATTTCAAAATTTTCAAATTTGAGAAATAAAATAACTTAAAAAAACAAAAAGCCAATCACGTTTTCAACAAAAATGATTGCGAGATTTTTTAGATATTTCCTTAGACCATTTTTTTTCAATAGATATGTTTTTGGATTAGGGAACAAATCGTCATCTTTTCCCAGGTATGAAGTTCTACAATCTACATACCATTCATTCTGGTTGCATCAACACCTGGTACTTTTACCTGCTTATTTGGGGCAAGGGCCTTTCATGTACCTATTTCAGAAATTACATTTTTTTACTCTACTAAAAAAGATTACTATAAAATAAATAATAAATATTACCAACTTTCAGTTAAAAATGAAACAGCTGGTGTCCAAATCAAAACAATTTTCCTACATCTTTTAACGATTAAACTCGTTTCATTCATCAAGCCATTAAAAATAATAATCCACATTTTTTAACGATTAAGATATTCAAAATTACTATATTTTTAATTTCAATTTTGGAAAAGGATTAAAGGTAAAATGGAGAGTCGCAATTTGTTGGATTTCATTAAAATACATCATTTTTTTGCTTCAAACTGAAAAATATTTTTATAAAGAGATGAATTTTCAACCGCGGAGATTAATTTTCTACCACAAAATATGATTTTTTAACGAAAGACATAATTTTATGACCAACTAGTTGAATTTTATACCGAGAAGATTTATTTTCTAGGAGTAACAATGAATTTTCAACAAACATGATTAATTTTCTAACAAAACAGAATTAATTGGTGACAAATTACATACATTTTCTAATAAATTGTTTGAAAAATGGATGATATGTGAGTCCAAATTTTATTTGATTACTTCTTAGTTCATATTTTTTCTTTCCCAAGCATTTAAACTAAATAGTTGAATTATAAACAAAAAAAGATCGTTTTTGAACAAAAAATGGAGTAGCTGAATTTTTATTGAGGATAATTAATTTTATAGCAAATTGTTAATTTTAAAGCCGAAAAGACGAATTTTTTATCATGCAGTTAAATTTCAAGCCAAACATTATGATTTTCAACAAAAAAGTTAATTTACAACAAATCAATTTAA
This sequence comes from Andricus quercusramuli, assembly GCA_932178445.1. Classification (NCBI taxonomy): domain Eukaryota; kingdom Metazoa; phylum Arthropoda; class Insecta; order Hymenoptera; family Cynipidae; genus Andricus; species Andricus quercusramuli. The sequence goes on along the minus strand of CAKNXH010000142.1, from coordinate 261,314 downwards.
TTTTCAACAAAATAGTTGAGTTTTTATTTTGAAAAATTCATTTTTATCAGAAAAAAAAGAAGAATTTTGAACTAATTTTCAATCTAAAAATATGAATTTTCTGCAAAATACGTCATTTTTAACAAAAAATTGATGTTCTACCAAAAAAAGTCGAATTTTCAACAGAATACGTAATTTTTTTCACTAAACAGTTAAATTTCATCAAATTTTTTAATTTTCGAGCCAAAACTATGAATTTTCTACAAAACAGTTGATTTTTAAAACAAAAATTTGAATTCTTAACCGAATAAAAAAATTAATTTTTAAGCAGACAGGTGCATTTTGAACGAAAAAAAAAGACATTTCTACAGAAAGAGATGATTTTTGAAACCAGAAAGACAAATGTTTAACAAAATAATTGAATTTTCAATAAAAAAATATGTTAGTATACAAAAAAATTCCAATCAAATTGTTGAATTTTCAATTCGAAAAGACTAATTTTTAATAAAACAATTAAATTAAAAACAAAATAGTTAAATTTTCGTTTAAAAAATTCATTCTTATCAGCAAAAAATGAAGAATTTTGTACTAAATTTATAAATCTTCAACCAAAAAAAATGAACTTTCTAGAAATTAGTTCAACGGTCAACCAATAAGTAGAATTTTCAATCTAAAGATGAGAATTTTCTACAAAATACATCATTTTTAACAAAAAATTCATGTTCTACCAAAAAAGTCGAATTTTCAAAAGAATACGTAATTTTTCTAACAAACTTTTAAATTTTTTCAAAATGTTGAATTTTCGAGCCAAAACTACGAATTTTCTATAAAACAGTTGAATTTTCAACCCGAAAATGTGAATTCTTAACAAAAAAGTTGATTCTTAACCGAAAAAAATTAATTTTTAAGCAGACAGTTGCATTTTGAACGAAAAAAAAGTCATTTCTACAGAAAAAGATGAATTTCTAAACCAGAAAGACAAATGTTTAACAAAATAATTGAATTTTCAATGAAAGAAAGATGTTAGTGTACGAAAAAATGTCAATCAAATTGTTGAATTTTCAAGTGAAAAATACTAATTTTTAATAAAACACTTGAATTTTCAACAAAATAGTTCAATTTTAAGTTTGAAAAATTCATTTTTATCAGCAAAAAAAGGAGAATTTTGAACCTAATATTTATGAATCGTAAACCAAAAAAATTAACTTTTCAGAAATTAGTTCGACTTTCAACCAAGGGGTTGAATTTTCAATCTAAAAATATGAATTTTCAATAAAATACTTGATTTTTAGCAAAAAATTGATGTTCTACCAAAAAAGTCGAATTTTCCACGGAATACGTAATTTTACCACCAAACAGTTACGTTTTATCAAATTTTTTAGTTTTCGAGCCAAAACTACGAATTTTCTACAAAACAGTTGAATGTTCAACCCAAAAATGTGAATTCTTAACAAAAAAGTTCATTCTTAATCGAAAAAAAATTAATTTTTAAGCAGACAGTTGCATTTTGAAAAAAAAAGTATATGACATTTCTACAGAAAAAGATGAATTTTGAAACCAAAAAGACAAATGTTTAACAAAATAATTGAATTTTCAAAAAAAAAAATATGTTAGTATATAAAAAAAATTCAATCAAAATGTTAAATTTTCAAGTCAAAACGATTAATTTTTAATAAAACACTTGAATTTTCAACAAAATAGTTAAATTTTTAGTTTGAAAATTTCATTTTTATCAGCAAAAAATTCTTGATTTTTAACCAAAAATTAATTTTCTACCAAAAAAGTCGAATTTTCAATAGAATACGTAATTTTTCCACCAAACAGTTAGATCTTATCAAATTTTTGAATTTTCCAGCCAAAACGACGAATTTTCTACAAAAAGGTTGAATTTTCAACCCAAAAATGTGAATTCTTAACAAAAAAGTTAATTCTTAACCGAAACAAAAAATTTTAAGCAGGCAGTTACAGTAAAAAGAAAGATATGCCATTTCTACAGAAAGAGATGAATTTTAGAACCATAAAGATGAATTTTTAACAAAGTAGTTGAATTTTCAATAAAAAACATTTTTAGTATAGAAAAAAATTTCAATCAAATTGTTGAATTTTCAAGTCAAAAACACCAATTTTTAATAAAACAGTTGAATTTTCAACAAAATAGTTCAATTTTGAGCCAAAAATAGCATTTTTAACCAAATAAGATAAATTCTCAACCGGAAATTTAATAGTAGATTTTTTAACTGAAAGGAATGAGCTTTCAACCAAAGAATTGAACAAATATTTTAAAAATCATATTTTGTACTACCAAGAAAACTAACTTCACCCAAGTCGTACACAAATGCCAAACATGAAAATAGCGATTCATGAACATTTTTCGAAAAGTTTCGAAGTTTGAGTTATGTATATTAAATTATACATATATATTCTCACCCTTTCCCTTAAAACACCATACCTTCTTTTTTTAACCTTAATTTTAACGACCCAGGTTCTTCATGCCAATATTCAGTTTACTAAACATTCTTTGCAAATCTTTGATTGACTCTGCTATAACAACCTCATAATCTGCAAACGCTAACCCACGTACCATTACTGTCCCGAGGTCAGAAAAATAATTTTCTTGTTTGAAAATTTAACTATTTGGTTAAAAATTAATCTGTTTCAGTTGAGAATTCACCTATTTTGTTGAAAATTCGTATTTTTTGGTTAAATTTAACTGTTTTTGATTTAAAATTAGAATATTTTTTCGTTAAAATATCTACTATTACATTTTTTGTTGAAAATTAATCTTCCCATGTTGAAAAATCAACTCTTTCGTTAAAAGTTGAACTACTTTCTCAAAAATTCATTTTTTTATAAAGATGCATAATTTTAGATGAAAATTTATTAAAAATTAAAAAACTTTCTGGCTTGAAAATTCAACATTTTGGATGAAGTTTTTTTCTTTATTGTCCGGAAAATCTTCCTTGGATTTGAAAGTTTATCTCTTTTGATAGAAATTTCATCTTTTTTTTCAATTCAACTGTTTTTGATTTGAAATAAAAATCTTTTCTTCGTTAAAATATTAAATAACACATGTTTTTTTAGAATTCATCGGTTTGGTCGGCCTCTTAGATCAGATTAGAGATTAGGTCATTTAAAAGTTAAGCATTAAAACTTTATTAAGTTCATTATGTTATAACGATGACTTATAATTTATTTATTAGTGAAAAGTTTAATCATCATGGATTAAAAAAAATGTTTCAGCACTAATTTCACCAAATGCAACAAGTATTAAAAAAAAGTGATAAGCTACAGGTGGGATGCAAATGTTTCGGAAGTGTAACGACAGGTTCCGCACTCATCCCTAGGGAAACGAGGGACACGTCGTCCATCATAAAGAGCGTTAATCCCTTGAGGGACTTAACTCGCAGAGCAACTTTGCATATTTTCACTCTAAACAGAGACCCACTATTATTAGTGGATCTTAAATTCTTGAAAAAATATAGAGAAACTCAGCAATAAGAACTGAACAAATTTTCAGTTCCAAAATCACTATTTAGACAGGACTTATCCTTTAACAAATACTGCAAAATTTTGTCTAAAAATATAAAATAATTGTCAGAAATATACTGTTGAAAAAATTAAATGAGTGGTAAATAAAATTTGGAATAAGCCCTAAGACTACTTAAAAGTGAGGTAAAAAGTATTAAAACTTTTGAAAGGTATTAAATTATTGTTAAAGGTATTATTATTTTTAAAGGTAACTTTTTAAAGGTAATATAGATCTTAAATTTATTATTTTATTTACTGCCCACCCGTCTTTAAATAAAATTTTTTTTTTAACGAAAATGGGAAAATATTGAAAAATATTGACTTAAATATTTTAAGTCGGAATATGAGAAAATATGAATGCTCAACGAAAGAGTTGAGTTTTCAAGCTAAAAAAGAAGATTTTCTACAAAGCATTTGAATTTTTGACCTGAGAATGTGAATTTTCAACAAAAAAGTTCATTATCCAGAAAATAGTCAAATCTTGGATCTATTTTGAACAAAAAACAAACAGAATAGTCAAATTTTCAGTTGAAAAAAATTGATTTTCAACACGAAAAGCAACAATTTCCAACCAATTACATAAATTAAAAAAAAAAAAAAAAAAAAAAAAAAAAAAAAAAAAATTCGCAATTAAAATATTTAATAGTTGAATTTTCAACTAAAAACAAATATTTTTCAATCAAAAATAGTATAGAAAAATTTTCGGTCGCGAATTAATTTTTAACAAAAAAAGAACAAATTTTCAATGAAACAGTTCAATTATCTACGAAATACTTGATTTTTAAATAAAATAATGAAATTGTTAACTAGAAAGATGAATTTTCATCTAAAATGATGAATCTTAAACAAACAAAAAACATTAAGAATGAAGTTTAACATTCAAGCAAATATTTATATTTTCAATAAAAAAAGATTTATTCTTAATTTCAAATATTATAGTAGATATTGCAATTAATAAAAGATTTCAATTTTACATTAAAAACAGTTGAATTTGACCAAAAGGATGAATTGTCAACGAAAAATTTAATACGTAGTTGATATTTCATCTAGAAAATTATTTTAATTTTATACAAAAAACAGTCAATTCATTCAAGTTCAAATTCATATTCAGTAACGTAGTGAAATTCGCAGTTGCAAAAATTGATTTTCAACAGCAACAAAAATACGAAATTTGAAGCAAGTATAGTTGAATTTTCAACCAAAAAATATGAATTCGCAATAGAAAATTCATGGTTTAATTTTCGACTAAAAACGGTTAAATTTCAACCAAAAATAGTGTAGGTAAATTTTCACTTTATTATTAACACTTAATTTTCAACAAAGAGAAATGAATTTTTAGCAAGAAAATTAAATTTCCAACAAAGTGATGGAATTTTCAACGAAATAGTCGAATTTTCAACTAAAATTATGAATTTTCAACAACAAAATACATTTCTAACAATGAAGTTCAACTTTGAAGCAAGTAGTTAAACTGTCAATTAAAATATAATAATCTTAACGAAAAATATAATAGTTAACTTTTCAATTAAAAAAAAAAAGATCTTAATTTGAAATAAAAAAACAAATCAGTCAAATTTGACTAAAAGGATGAATTGTGAAAAAAACGATAATATTTGATATTTGAACCCGAAAATATTTTAATTTTCATTACAAAACAGTTGAATTCGACCAGTAAACACGAATTTTTGACAAAATAGTTTAATCCTCAACCAAAAAAGTTGAATTTTTAAGCTAAAAAGGCGAATTTTCTACAGAACAGTTGAATTTTCAACCTGAAAATATGAATATTCAACGAAGAGGTTAATTTTCTACAGAATCGGTGAATTATGAAATAAAAACGATCAATATTTAACAAAAATCGTAAACAATAAAAGAAACGAATTTTCAACAAAAGAGTTAAATTTTCAACCAATAAAATTATGCATTTTTAACGAAAAATATAACTATTAAAAAAATGATTTCTCAACAAAGTTATTCAACCAAATCTTTCAAATTAAATAGTTGTTTACTCAAGCAAAGAAGAATAATTTTTAAACAAAAAGTTGCATTTTTGTAAAAAAAAGACATTTCTGCCAAAGCAGATGAATTTATAAATCAAAAAAATAAATTAAAAAAAAATAGTTAAATTTTCAGTTAAAAGAGATTTTAGTTGACTTTTCACGATCAAAATATGAATTTTTAACCGAAAAATAAGTTTCTACAAAAAAAAAAAATGAATTTTCAATCCAAAAAGACGACTTTTTACCCAAAAAGATGACTTTTTAACAAAATTATTGAATTCTCTACCCGATAGTTGCATTTTTGTCCAAAAAAGATTAAATTTTCTCTTGAAACAGATGAATTTTTATTTAAAAAGAAAATAAATTTTATAAAAATAGTTTCATTTCATCCAGAAAAGATTAAAGTTGGGTTTTCAAGATCAAGAAATGCATTTTTTAACAAAAAATAAGTTTCTACGAAAAAAATTGAATTTTTTATCCAAAAAGACGAATTTTTTCAACCAAAAGAAATTAATTTTCAACAAAATAGTCGAATTTTCTACCAAATTGTTGAATTTTTAGCCAAAAAAGATGAAATTTGTACTTGAACAGATGAATTTTTAATAAAAAAAGAAAATAATTATTTTTTAAAGTTGAAATTTCATCCAGAAAAGATTTCAGTTCATTTGTTAACACCAAAATATGAATTTTAAACAAAAAGTACATTTTTTTAAAAATAGTTAAATTTTCAACAAAACAGTAGAATTTTCATTCAAAAATATGACTTTTTAACAAAATAGTTTTATTTTCAATCAGAAAAGATTTCAGTCCTATTTTCAACACCAAAATATTAAATTCAACCAAACAGTTAATTTTTTTCAAAATAGATAAATTTTTAACAAAACAGCAGAATTTTCAACCAAAAAATATGATTTTTAAACAAAATTGTTGAATTTTAAACCAAACAGGGGCATTCTTATCAAAGGAAGATGTAATTTCTTTTAAAGCAGGGGAATTTTTAAATCAGAAAAACAAATACAAAAAAAAAATCGAATTTTCAACCGAACAGTTGCATTTTTATTCAAGAAAGCTGAAACATTTGTTTTGAAACACATGAATTAAAAAAAAAATAAAAAAAAATAGATGAATTTTCATCCAAAGAAGATTCCCGTTCACTTTCCAACACCAAAATAATAATTATAAACTATAAGTTAATTTTCTGCTAAATAGTCAAATTTTCAACCAAAAAGTATGACTTTTTAACAAGATTGTTAAATTTTCAACCAACCAGTTGCAATTTTGTGCAATAAAAATGAAAATTCTATTAAAACAGGTGAATTTTCAAATCAAAAAAAGAGTTTAATTTTCATCCAAAAGGATTTCAATGTAATTTTCTACATAAAGATACAAATTTTAAACAAAAAGTAAATTTTCTAGGAAATAGTTGAATTTTCAACAAAACGGTTGCATTTTTGTCCAAGAAAAATGCAATATTTCTCAGAAAAAATATTTTCCATCCAAAAAATATGTCAGTTGACATACATACGCAAATAAATAAATAAATTTTAAAAATAAATAAATGAATAATTTGAATATATAATATTTTGAAATATATTGTTTTTATTTTATATTATCATTATATTTTAAAAGACATATTATATATTACTATTCTCAAATATATAAATATATTGAAATATAATAATAAATAAATAATAAATGAAATAAATAAACACAAAAATATTGACTTGTCAGCAACAAAATATGAATTTTAAACAAAATGTTGATATTTTACGAAATAGTTACATTTTTAACCCAAAAAGATGAATTTTCAAGAAAACAGTTGAATTTGCCAAAAAAAATGATGTCTTTTTAAGAAAATTTTTAAATTTTCAACCAAATAATAAAATCAATATATATAATTCCTGAAAACCGAGCTGAAAACAAAACAGGAATTCAACGATAAAATTTGGACAACCACCACAAAATGCTCCTATTGCAATTCCTAAAAAACAAAATAAAAAATTTGTTTCTTTGAACAGAAATAAAAAAGAGGAAAGAAAAATGAGAAGGCAGCAACCAAATCTCCTTCCTTCTCTTTTTAATAAAATAATAAAATTAATAACTAGAAAGATAATCTTCAGGAGAAAGTTATTGCGAATTTGCAAAAATTAAGAACATGAGTGAAGGACCCCCTCCCCCCTACCGTAACAAATCGTAACAAAATGT
>CAKNXH010000142.1:234660-253502 GCA_932178445.1 Andricus quercusramuli | reverse complement strand
CTCTGTAACCCCCCCCCCCCGCGTGGGCGTTTTGACTTGTTTTCGAACATCTCCTTAATTAACAGATCAAAATATTGTTTAGTCTTTCAGATCTTTAGATTTTCGGTGGATAGAGTAAGATATTTTCAAAGACCAAGATAAAAAATGTAAAAAATTCTTGAGCCTGAAGAATGTTTCTCGAAAGAATCCATCAATTCTTATCCAAGAATCTTGAGAGTGGAATCATTAAGTCCGAGCTTCATTAGCATCCCCCACAAGCAAAGTATTTCTTCGTGGATGTGAGCAAGAGCAAGCTGCAAAGACTTAAGCTCCGGTAATCTTGTGGCGTTGCGAAATTCACTTTGAAGAAACTTCGAAGGTCGTAAATACTTCAAGTTCGTGTTGAACGATCCTGACATTGTTCTTCGCCCAGCTGGAGTTCTTCCTTTAATGACTTACGACCCTTTACCACCGGAATATCGGTACAGATTTTACATGGAAAGTGTCCTGTTTCATGACGAAAATATGTGCAAATCATATTTCGTTGGAAACTAGAGATTTACAAGCTAGTTCTAGGAGTAATTTTGAATTATAACCAGTCAAAACTTAGTTTAATAGAAAGGCTTCTTAATTGAACAATGGCGAGTTTAAGCATTCAAAAACAAATATCAATTTAAAATGAGACATTCTCAGGAATTCAGAATTCAATATGCAGTTTCAAATTCTAACTTTCAAGATTGAAATATCCTTATCTAAATCTTAAACACGTAAATAATTACAACAATACAAATGTTTAAATGCAAAATTTAAACTTTAAAGCATCTGTGATTTTCAATGGGAGAATTCGTTGATGATAACGGGTCAAATTTAAACAATGTTTAATAAAAAAATTGATTTAAAATAATTAGAGTTTTCGAAAGCATATTTCAAGTTGAGCCGCAGATTGCAACTTTCGAATTTTATCGAAATCGGTTGTATTATTCTGATAACCAATTTTCGTATTCAATTCGAGACAATTTGGAAAACTATTCTGAAGCTATCGTAAGGTTCAATATAACCGGTAGCAGGAACCTGCTAACAGACAGACAGAGAGACGCCGCCAAAATTTGGGTATATACTTCCAAAAAGGTCACCTAATAATATTTTGGTAGCCTGGGGGTTCCTTTTGTGCCCTAGTGTAAAACCCTAAAAGGGCGTTCACCCCGGTGCAATAGAAATTAAGATATGAACCTTCATTGATGGCCAAGAAAATTAATTTTTCTCAAAAATATCGAAAAATATTTTAATTTTGGCAGTACGGAACTAAATAACCAACAAAATGGGAATTCGTCAGGAAAGCAAACAGCATTCTGTAAAATCGAAATAATTATTTTAAAATGAAACAAAAGTTCATTTCCAAGCTGAAGTATTTTTGAATTGGGACCAACAAATTTTGATTATATGAAGTTATCTAGGTTCGAGAAAATGGATGTGGAAGTTGACACTCTCAAATCGCACTAACCTGAAATTCGAGCATGCGGATTGCGATACAAAATACAATTTTCTGTTAAAAAAAAAAGAGAATATTCTCCCGAGATATTAAGGATCTGAATATGGATGAGCAATGTTGAATGCAAAAAAATTAACGAGTTCCAAAAAAATCGATCAAAACTTTTGAGATTAAAATTTCAGGGGTTTTCGAAATCGGCTGTGGCTGATCATTAAAAATCGAATGATCATTTGTTTTCAAAAACAAAAACATTCTCCCGAGATATGGGGATCCTGAATGAGATTACAACATTTTTCATAAAAAAAATTATTCTTTCCTTGAAAAATGAAATTTTTTGTTCAAAATCCGGAAAAAAAAGAAAAAACAAATTTGTTTCATTCAATGATAATTTAAATAAATATGAATTCTAAAAGGTTACAAATAAATGATCACTACTTAAAAATTTGATTGAAAAGTATTTTCAAAAGTATTGTATACAAAATTAGATTTTGACAATGTCCTTTTAGCAAAATTTGTATTCGATTTTTTAAGATTTTTTGATGGAATAAAAATTTTATCGATAAAAATATTGCCACCCTATTACTGTAAAAAATTATTTTGGGATTTTTCCCAAAAAATATTGGAACGCAACATACCCAATATTATAGGAAATTTTCCCAAAAATAAATTCGGAAAAATTTCCAAATTTATTTGGGAATTGTGCTTTAAAAATAGGAAATTTTTCCAAAAATAAATATGGAAAAATTTCCTAATTTATTTGGAAATTTTACTTCAAAATTAGGACATTTTCCCCAAAATAAACGAAGTTATATGCAAATTTTCCAAAGGCCAATAGAATATTTCCTATAAATTTTCTCAATTTCTCTGAGTATGAATTGGGAAAATTTCCCAAATATTGTAGGAATTTTTCATTCCCAAACATGTGTATAGAATTTCCCAAACCGATCGAAATATTTCCATTCAAAAAGTAAAATTTTCCAAAGTATTGAGAAAATTTCCAACTTTTTAAGGGAAATAATTTTTCCTACTCAAAGTTGGAAATTTTACCTACCAAATTGATGGGAAAATTTCTGAAATTTTATGGGAAAATTTTCCAAATATTGTAGGAATTTTTCATTCCCAAACATGTATATAAAATTTCCCAAACCGATCGGAATATTTCCATTGAAAAAGTAAAATTTTCTAAAGTATTGGGAAAATTTCCAACTTTTTTAGGAAAATAATTTTTTCTATCCAAAGTTGGAAATTTTACCTACAAAATTTTTGGGAAAATTTTCCAAATTTTTTACAGGATAAATGTATACATTTATCCGAATATGTTAATGAAAGCTTGAAAAAATTGCAATCGTAACATTCAAGAATTTAAAAATGCTAAAAAACATAGTCAATTAAACATGTTGAAAGTTAAGATAGTTGTTGCGCCAAACATTAGGTCTCTGGACAAAAAGTTTTCTTTGATTTCAAGAATTAAAACGATATTATCAGTCACGTCTTATAAAATAATATTGTAATGAAAAAAAGTTTAAAACATACGCAAAATAATTATTTTAACAACAGTTTTTGTAACTTATTTTTTTTATCGTCGCCTCTTACCAATTTTTAAACAATCATTGAATTTGAATCAATCATGGCATATTTCGTCGGCGAAAAAATTCCTTACAACTTTACTGTTTCTAATTATGAACATGAGTGAATAATCTTCAAAATTAGCATTTGTTTAAAAAACGTTTCCTTTTTAAAAAATTGCTTTAACGATCAATTGATAAAAAAGTCAATGGCAAAAAAAACATTTCCAAAATAAAAGTTTGTTGCAAGTTTTAAAATTTATTCAACAATTTTTTGTTTCATTAAAAATGACACCATTCGTAATGTAACTTCGATTCTCAAAATCAAAGAAAAACTTTTTTTTGAAGGATCTGATTTTTTTACTCAACTATCTTGAAGTTGAAAACGAAGCAATTTTAATTTAAAAGCGGTCCAAATGGAGCAATCTAAAATTAGGAATGCTTGAAATTATGCTATTAAAAATTATCAACGCTTAAAAATTATGTGAGCTAATTTATGTTGACAATTTTTAAGTTTTGTGAATTAATAATTGAATAATTTTTTAGCAGAAGGTTAGAATCTATAATATAAAAAATTTTTGAAGTAGAGAATTGAAAACTTTCAATTTTAAGTTATGAAATTTTCGATTCGATTTTAGTATTCCGAAGTATGTAGTAGAATTCCAGGTGCTTGTGAAAAAATTTTCAAAATCACCCTTGAACTTACTGAAAGTATTAAAAAAGTTACTGAAAATTGTTAGAAAAACTTAAGCTACAATAAAATAATTGGTTTCGAGACAAAAATATTAAATTCATTAAAATTGTATGTTTTTTGTTTTTGTTGTTTTTTTGTTGTTGAAAGATTATTAGCTTAGCAATATTACAGTACCTCAAAAAGATTCAGAAACGTTTTTTCATCAAATTGAAAGCTTAATGTTAGTCCCACTAATTTTTGCTAAGCATGAGAGTCATAAAATTAAGATTCATGAAAATATATATTTTTGATCATGAAAATGTATTTAAAAAATCATTATAAATTTAATTGTATAGTAGTAAGAACTTGCTGATATGAAAATTTGCTTCAAGATACAAAATCACAATTTTTATTACACTACTCGAAGAAATTACCTACACGCTTAGTTTTCGAGCTGTTGTGAATATGCTTTAATTATGATGATATTACAATTCACTTTTTGTCTTCATAATATCACGAAAGGTAATAAAATTCTCCCTCTAATAGGCTAACACGATGAGCCTCAACCAATTTTAACCGAAAGATTTTTAAAGTTAGATGATATTTATTTTGGATACTGTTTCATGTTGCCATAAAAGTATTTAAAGAAAATATTTTCTAATAATCGAACGTACAATTTCAATTAAATCAGATATCTATAGTCATTTGCATTTAAAAAAATTTTAAGTTATATTTTGGGAGTGATCATCCTTCGGAAATGTCAGAAGATCAATATCAACAAAGTTTTAATACATTTAAAGCAAAATAGTACAAGCATAAATGATTTCTTTGCCCCAAAAAAATGCTTACCTCAAAATAATTAAAAAATTATATTGATTAACCTGATTTTTCCACTATTTGATTATGCATTCATAAACGCATATACTGAACCTAACCTCGCTTCTTCCTCATACGCAGATTTTTGTAAAAGCGACCGCGAAGCATCAGCCGCTTCTCTCCCATTCGCTAATTTGGACCTTGATTTCGAAGTTAAAAATCGTCGGAAGATTTCCGCCAATCGGCAAAATAATGGGCGAATGGAGTGGAAGATAAAATAATAAAAAAGGAGGCGTGTTGCACAATGTACTCGGTATTTCGTAGTGGTCTCTGTTATTTGCCGAGCGATTTTCGCAGAGGTTCAAGCCCGGCCCATTCACCCTTTGCCTCTCCACTCTTCTCGCGAGATTGCTAGCCTTTAGTCGTAATTACCAAAATGAAGCAAAGAGAGAACCCAAAAGCCATCAGCCTTCGGTGTTTCTGCAATTTTGGTGGGTGCATTGACACACGATACCCCAGCAGAAATACCTCCACAGTTATGCACAACTACAAATGAAATTGGGACTTCCCTTCATTTCCACCGACTCAATAGAAGTGTACTCAAGGCCATGAGAACAATACTGTGAATTCCAAGTTGTTTCTCTTGATTACACTTATTTCATTCTTGACTGAAAACGATGAAAACCTTTGAATCAAATTTTATTTTCAGAGGGGGAATTTACTTGCGTATTACTCTGTACATCAGGCCTGTCCAGAGAGGAGCAATCGACTCAAAGGCCATATGTTTCAGTTCCACCATCACTTTCCACTGCTGAGCTTTAGAGGCTGGGGGTGGTGGACGCTCTTGTGAAGTTCAAAGGCCACATGTTTCAGTTCAAAAGCCACATGTTTCAGCTCCACGGCCACTTCCCACTGCTCAGCTCCAGAGGCTTAGGGTGGCGATCGCTCTCGTGAAGTTCAAAGGCCACATGTTTCAGTTGAAAGACCACATGTATTAGTTCCACGGCCACTTCCCTCTGTTCAGCTTCAGAGGCTTGGGTTGGTAGTGGACTCTTGAAGTTCAAAGGCCACATGTTTTAGTTCCACCACCACTTCCCTTTGCTCAGCTCTAGACTCTAGAGGCTTGGGGTGGTGGACTGGTGGTCGCTCTCGTGAAGTTCAAAGGCTACATTATTCAGTTCCACCACCACTTCTCTCTGCTCAGCTCCGGAGGCTGGGGGTGGTGGACGCTCTTGTGAAGTTCAAAGGCCACATGTTTCAGTTCCAGGGCCACTTCCCTCTGCTCAGCGAGAGAGGCTTGGGGTGGCGGTGGACTCGTGAAGTTCAAAGGCCACATGTTTTAGTTCAAAGGCCACAGGTTTCAGTTCGAAAGCCACATGTTACAGTTCCACGGCCACTTCCCACTACTCAGCTCCAGAGTCTTAGGGTGGTGATCGCTCTCGTGAAGTTCAAAGGCCACATGTTTTAATTCCACGGCCACTCCCCTCTACTCAGCTCCAGAGGCTTGGGGTGGTGGACTGGTGGTCACTATCGTGAAGTTCAAAGGCCACATGCTTCAGTTCCACGGCCAATTCCCACTGCTCAGCTCCAGAGGCTTGGGGTGGTGGTCGCTCTTGTGAAGTTTAAGGGCTCAAAGGCCACATGTTTCAGTTCCAACACCACTTCTTTCTGCTCAGCTCCAGAGGCTTGGGGTGGTGGTCGCTTTAATGAAGTTTAATGAGTAGAGCAGGCCTGCCCAGATAGGAGAAAACTGCTCATTTGCCAGATGGGAATTTAACACCACCACCGACCTCTCCTCATTCAGCTTCACGAGAGCGACCACCCCCCAAGCCTCTAGACCTGAGAAGAGGGAAGTGGTGGGGGAACTCGAACATGTGGCAATTGAGCAGTTTTCCCTTATCTCAACAGGCCTGCAGTAGAGGGCAGTGAAGATGGAAAAATCCCATCTGGTAACTGAGCAGTTTTAGCGAAATTTCCCCTCTCTGGAAAGTTCTGCCGTACATACAGAGAAAAATTGGGTCTTCAGACTTGAGGTCTAAGGTATTCACAGATCAGCGCGGTGGGTGTTGACAAGTCGACATGCAGTGGCACAATTTCAACAAATTCATCAACATTTAGCAACTAAATGTTTATAATTGATGACAGAATTGAAACAGAAAAAGTCAAGTTGGATGAAAAAAAACGTAGTTGCCAAGAATTGACCCCAGGTTTCCAATTCAGCAACGAGCTCGCAATCAGCAAGCTTTCATGCAAATTCCAATTTTTTCTCAAATTGAGGATAATTACAGTTCTAAGAGATCTGTGGAGCGCGATTTTTTGAATTCAGATTTTTCATATTTATTTATTTCAAAAAATACAAATTTTTTCTCTAGACCTTTATAACTTTTAAGTTTGAGTTTTGACCTCACGGAAATATTTAGGTTTCCTTTCCTCACGTTGACGAGATTAATTGTTTACGTCCAAATTCCGAAAAATATTTAACAAAATGGCGTTGGTATCTCTGTAATTAAATGATAAAATGCTACGAAAAAAAGTTGACAGATATTGAAAACTTCTACAAAAAATACCTCTTTCTCTTTTATAATAACTTGTACCGTTCACGAGAAAGATAAAAGAATTAAATTATTCGAAAAACAAATTATCGAGTTTAAAATCAATTTTCTTTCTTCTTGATTGAAGCTTCGTCATATTAGTTGAAAATTCATTTCTCTGGTAAAAAATTTAACTATTTCTGTTGGAAATTCGTTTTAGTTAATAATTAATTTTTTATATGAAAATATGTAACTAATTTCATTAATTCCATTCAATCCCATTAATTGTAATTCCATGTTTGTTTGAAAATGTATCGTTTTTGATTGAAAATTCATTTATGTTGCTGAAAATTCTTCGTTTTGGCTTGAAAATTAGTCTGTATTGGTTGAGGATACAACTAATTAAATAAAATTCGAATAGACTTTGGTTCAATTCAACAGTTTTTGAATGAAAATTGAAATATTTTTGGACAGGGATATCAACTATTACACGTTTTCTTTAGAATTCATTTTTTATCGAAGATTCATCACTTTCTTTAAAAATTCAACTCTCTTGTTGAAAAGTCCTTCATTTCTTGATTTTAAATTAATCGTTTTAACTTAAAATTTAATTCTTCCATCTTTTGTAGAAAATTTTCTTTTGAAAATTATACAGCCTCTGTTTATTTTCCAGAATATTTTTTTAATTAGAATAATGAACAATACAAATTATTAACATTTAGAGATATATTTTATTTTTATTTTCATCTTTAAAAACGATTACATCCTTCTAATTTTAACTAACAATACAAAATGATGTACGTGTAGAATTTTATTTTATTCAACTATTCAGAGAATTCAACTATTTGTTTGAAAGTTGAACTCTTTTGCTTGAAATTATTATTTGTTTTTAGTTCAAGATTCATCACTTTAGTTAAAAATTCATTTCTTTAGTGGAAAATTCAACAATTTCGTTGATAATTTCTTTTTAATTGGTTGGCAATTCATTTTATAACTACAAATTTATCTATTACATTTTTGGTTGGAAATTTATCTTTTATATTTGAAAAGTCATGTATTTTCTTGAGAATCGTTTTTTGTTTTTAAAATTATGTACTTTTTTAATTGAAAATTTGATTATATAATTTCTGATTGAAAATTTAAGTACCAAAAACTATAGATTTCCGACAAAAAAAAGGAATAGTTTAATTTTCAGTGAAAAAGAATGTTTATACAAAAAAATAGTTTTCAAATAAATAAATGAATTGCCAAACAAAAAGATAAATTTTCTACAAGAATTTAATTTTCAACCAAGAAAATATATTTTCGCCAAAACCTATAAATCTTCGACAAAGAATGAAATAGTTAAATTTTCAGTAAAAAAATTAATTGTTATTAGAGAAACTCATTTTCAACCAAAGAAATGAATTTTCAACTAAAAAGATCAGTTTTCTACAAAAGATTTTTGAAACAAAATACATGGAGTTTCAACCAAATATTTCAATTTTGAAAGGAATTTTCAATCTGATTGTTGAATTTTCATTCAAAGAAATGCATTTTTAAACAAAACAATGAATTAGTCACCAAAAAGATTCTTTAAAAAAGTAGTTCCACTTTCAACTAAAAATAAAAAAATTAAATTTGTTGAAAAACAAATCATCGAGTTTAAAATAAATTTTTTTTCTTCTTGGTTGAAGATTCATCATTTTAGTTCAAAATTCATTTTTTTGGTTAAAAATTCAACTATTCTGTTGGAAATTCATTTTTAGTTAATAATTAATTTGTTAACTAAACATGTAACTAATTCCATTTTTGCTTGAAAATTTATCTTTTTTAATTAAAAATTCATTTATGTTGTTGAAAACTCGTCTTTCTTGGTTGAAAATCAAACTTTTTTGTTGAAAATTCCTCGTTTTGGTTTGAAAATTACTCTGTATTGGTTGAGGATACAGCTAATTAGAAAAAAAATTGTATACTCTTTGGTTTAGCCAAAAATTCACTTCTTAATTGATGAATTCTTTCTTCTTTATCAATTTTTATTTATCCAATATTTTTAAAAAATATTGTCACATAAAGATATGTATCTAAATAATTATTTTCGTAATTTTATAAACATTTTAAAACATGATCTTTCCAAATGAGATGCAGTCCACAAATAGCTTTCTTTTAAATTGCATGATTATATAAATTATAAATAGACACTGACTAGTCTTATATGGATTTTTCTGTAAAATTAACTGATAAGGTTTGAAAAGTTAAGAAATTTTAGAGACAGAGGTAAAAAAATATTTAAAATGCCGGCAATTACAAATTTTATTATTTATTTTTAATTTGAGTAATTTTTTGACTTGAAGGTGTGTGATACTTTTAAATTTTATTTAAACGACTATCTTTAACATTTTTTAAATATTGAACAGATTGGTTATCTCCACTCGGTGCATCTTGAAAACCAGTTCATTGATAATCTTCTTTTTTATTATATAATTATTAATTAAAAAAAAATAAGACAAAAAGTTGCATCAAATATTTGTATTGTTTTCAAAAAAGTTAATTTTTTTCATTTTGAATATATTCCTATAACAAAAATTGATTCAAAGTTTGTAAATCTTTTTTGAATGAACAATTTTTTTTCATCTGTTTTCGTACCTTGCATTGCTTTTCCAAAATTTTGATTTTTTTTACCGTCAATTTTATTTTCACGAATAAAACAAAAACTATGCATCCTATCGGTACATGATCAATAACAAATTTGTTCCTCTTTTTTGGATAAATAAATTTTTTTCTCATCATTTTATTCGTATAGCTTGTGTTATTCGTCTAAAAATTTAATTTTTCTATTTTTAATGCTGTTGTTGCGAAATTTTGGTCGAATCATCTTTTGTCGTATCTTGCATAGTTTGATAGAAAAATGGAATTTATGATTTTTTATTATTATTTTGTCTGATCAAAATTTGAATTTTCAATTTTTCAAGAAAATGAAAAAAAGTCTAATGACAATATTGTAGGGTGTTCAAAAAGAAACATTTTTCTCCACTTGTCTTTTTTCATATCGTGCGTTTTTCGGCCTAAAATGTTCATTTTCGTTTGTTTTTTGAAATTTTGAAAATGCTATAACTACGGTTATCGTGCCTACACGATACTACAGACAGACGGACAGATAGTCAGACATACAGACAGAAACCTTCGTAAAACTCTTTTTTTCTTACTCTGGAGGTCTCAAAACGTGGAGATTTGTGACCTCCTGAGTCGGAAAAAATGGTTTTTATGAAGGTGTCTGTCTGTATGTCTGTCTGTCTGTAGAATCGTGTAGGCACGATAACTTTCGAAAGATTGATAAGATTGTATTGTGCTTACGGATATTTCGAGAATTGGTGAACAGAAAAAAGTTACACACACGGACATTTAAAAAAAATATTATTTTTGAGCTCCTAGGGTCGAATTATATCGAAATATGTCAAAAAAGTATGTTTGAAAATTTGGGTAATTACAAACCTCCCTCTATGAGGAAGCATCTACCAAATAAAAACAATTGAAAAATCAATTTATCTCTACAGATGTATACACTGAAAGAAATTTTGTAACAATATTTGCTATTTCAATATTAATAATTAATATAGTCGATTACGATTTGGGGAAATCGTGTAGATATACAAATTATTGTTAGCGTACTTACGAAACTCTGCAATTAAAATATGAAAACTTAATATCTTGAGAAGAAAAATTGGTATATTCAATAGCAAAGATCTTACGATCTTATCAATCTTTGCTATTGACTATACCAATTCTTGTTCTCAAGATATTAAGTTTTCATATTTTAATTGTAAAGTTTTGTAAGTACGCTATAACAATAATTTGTATATCTACACGATTTCCCCAAATCATAATCGACTATATCAATTATTAATATTGAAATAGCAAGTATTGTTACAAAACTTCTTTCAGTGTAGGATCATCTCCTCTTGAAAAATTGTGATAGTCCAAAGTCAACAAAGGCTAAATAATCGTTTTCCCATGAAAGTATTAAAAACTTCCATTAATTCTTGAGCCTGTCGAATGTGCTCAATAATCATAGTTAATACGTTACACGTAATTTTGGACTATTTGTCACAAGGACGTTTCCGGGAACTTTGAGCATTATAATTCGCGATGGTCCCAAGGAAAATCGAGCGTATTTTGAACCTGGAGTTACTGGTATGACATGAATGCAGTCGTATATTAGAATAGATTTTCTGCGACTGTAAAACCGTCACCGTTTTCTGCATTCTGTCCTGCTTGACAGGAAAATGGACGGACACTATTGTCCACAGGAGCAGGGGACACAGCAGGTGGGTCGAGTTGAAAATTCTCCTGTTGGAGGCCATGGGGGACGCGAAGAAGCTAAGCTTTCGAGATTTGCACGCCTTAAAAATCCTCGCACCAGGGACAATTCTGAATTTCTTGGAGATCTAAGGAAACTAGAACACATCATTTTCTACTCCAATGATATTCACAAAGCAAAGCATCTCTTCAAAGACAGTTTGCATCCACAATAAAAATTTCCATCATTATTCGACAGTGTATAAAACGTTTCTCTTTTCTGGTTCTCATCCACCAATCTTCTACCAATGGGTGAAAAATAATTTTTTTAATCTTAAAAAAAATGTTTTGTCCTGGATCTTTAGAATACTATCCATAAATTACGTTAAATCCGGATGGTGGGGCTTCAAAAAAATATTATCATGATGTCTTAGATGGGGAGAGGGTGCGTGGTCACAACTATTTCTTACATAAGTTTTTTTTTTAATTTAACAAATTTATTGAAAAAACATATGCTTCCTGGTTGAAAATTCAACTGTTTTCTTGAAAACTTGTCTTTTTGCCTTGGAAATTCAACAATTTAATTTACATTTTTTCATTCTTGACCAGGAAATTTTGTTTCATTGAAAATGTAATGATTTTGTTAAACATTCGTCGTTTTGGCTTAAAAATTTATTAATCTGGCAGAAAATCGAACTATTTGGTCGGAAATGGAACTATTTCATTCAAAATTGAATTTTTCAGTTGAAGATACATCATTTTACTCAAGAATTCATTCCTTCGGTTTAAAATTCAACTATTTGGTTGACACTTCGTTTTTAATTGGTTAAAAATTCATTTTTTAACTGAAAATTTAACTATTCCGTTTTTTGGCAGGGACCCGACCGAGACTTTTGTTCCATTTTGTTGCTGACAATCAGACAACATAATTTTTATTCAATCATATTATCTAATTTCGTCCAAATCTAAAAATAGCATTTCAAAGTTTAGTAAAAAATTATTTTTTTCTATCAATAACGAAGTGGAACAAAACTTTCGGTCGGGTCCCTAGTTTTTGTAGGAAATTCATCTTTTCTATCTGAAAATATATGTTTTTTCTGGAAAATTTATTTCTTTGGTTGAAAATTCAACTATTTTGTCAAAAATTCATGATATAAGTTTTGGTTGAAAATGTATTATTTTCAGTAGAAAACTTATGTATTTTTTTACTAAAATCTCGTCGAAATATCAACTATCATTGAAATTCAAACTACTTCCTTAAAAAATAATTTTTTTTTTTGAAGATTCATAATTTTAGTTGAAAATTCAACTGTTTGGTTGAAAATTAACTTTACTGTTAAAAATTCGTATTTTCGTTTGAAAATTCAACTTTTTTGTAGAAAATTAGTTCTGAATTGAAAATTACTTTTTAAAATAAAAATTTATGTATTTCATTTTTGGTTTAAAGTTGATCTTTTCAAGTTTGAAAATTTCAACTATTTACTCAAAAATTTATGTAATTGGTCAAAAATCCGTCCTTTTCGGTAGAAAATTGATCTTCTTGGTTAAAAATGAAACTGTGTTTTAGATAGCTCGACTTTTTGACTTAGAAATTCAACAGTTTGGATGACATTTTTTTCCACTATTGACTGAAGAATCTTTCTGAGTCAAAATCTCCACTCTTGTTAAAAATTCGTCATTTTAATTTGAAAATTCTTCTCTTTTGGCGGAAATTTTATTTTTTTTTTTTTGTTAAAAATGTAATTTTCTTCATAGAAAATGAATCCGTTTTGGTTGAGAATTCAACTATTTTGTTAGAAATTCGTCCTTTTTGACTTGAAAATTCAACAATTAAATTGACGTTTTTTTTTCATTCTTGACTGAAAAATTTTGTTTTATTGAAAACTTAATTATTTAAATATTTTGTAGAAATTTCATCTCTTTTATTGAAAATGCAACTGTTTGGTTGGAAATTAGACTGCTTTGCTTCAAAATCAACTATTTTATGGAAAATTCGTATTTTCGGCTCAAAAATCCAACAATCTGGTAGAGAATTCAAATATTTGATTGAAAGTTGAAGTATTTTTCTTGAAATTATTCTTGTTGTAGTTTAAGATTCATCACTTTAGTTGATAATTCATTTTTTTATAGTGAAAATTCAACAATATCGTGGAAATTTTGTTTTTAATTGGTTGAAAATTCATTTATCAACTAATAATTTATCTATTACATTTTTGGATGGACATTTATCTTCTTTATTTGAAAAGTCATGTATTTCCTTGAAAATCCATTTTTTTTTGTTAAAAATTTAACTTCTTTGCCAAAATTTGTTTTTCGTGTTTAAAATTATATACTTTCCTAAATGAAAATTTGATTATATAATTTTTGATTAAAAATTCATGTATTTTGTTAAAAAATCATATTTTTTTGGTAAAAAGTTAATTTTTTGGTTAACAATGGAACTGTTTGGTTGAAAAATAATCTGCCCCACTTGAAAAATCAAGTACCAAAAACTATAGATTTTCGATTAAAAAAAAAGGAATAGTTTAACTTTCAGTGAAAAAAAATTGATACAAAATACTCGTTTTCAAACAAATAAATGAATTGCCAACCAAAAAGATGAATTTTATCTGGAATTTTATAAAAAAAAAAAAATGTTAACCAAGAAAATACATTTCTAGCAAAAACTATAAATCTTCGACAAAAAATGGAATAGTTAAATTTTCACTTTAAAAAATGAATTATTAATAGAGAAACTTATTTTCAACAAAAAAAAAATGAATTTTCGACCAAAAAGATAAGTTTTCTACAAAAGATTTTTTCAACAAAATACATGAATTGTCAATCAAATATTTCAATTTTGAAAGGGATTTTCAATCTAATTGTTAAATTTTCAACCAAAGAAATGAGTTTTCAACCAAAACGATGAATAAGTCACCAAGAAGATTAATATTCTAGATAAATTTTCATTTAAAAAATTAATCTTTGACAAAAAAAAAATATTTTCAACACCAGGATAGATTAATTTTCAACCCAAAAACACGAATTTTCAAAGAAAAAGAATAACTTAAAATTTTTAAATTGAAGTTCGAATTGAAATTGCAAACCCTTCTTAAAATTCAAGTCAATTATTTTCCAAAGAGAGATACTTCTTTCATAATGCATATTCCAGCGTATAAGTAGTTATCTGTCTTCTTGGAAAAGATTTATTTAAACAAGATTAATTCACTGAATATTAAACTTGACTATCCAACAGGGAGCCCATTTTCTGCTGACTGAAGAAAGTCGCTGAGAACAGAGTACGTGAATTTGTGAAATTGTGAAATCGTCTTACGAACTGTGAGGGTCGGAAAAAAGGGTCAACAAAATATCTGCTCGAATTTGCTATAGGATCCTAGAAACCAGGTCAGAAGTTGAAAGACGAAAAGACTTTACTTTAGTCGAATTCTGTAAATATAAAACACACATGAAGACACTTAACTCCGGATATAAGAACGGTTTCAAGCATGGCTTGCAGTGGCTTCGATCC
Source organism: Andricus quercusramuli (assembly GCA_932178445.1). Lineage (NCBI taxonomy): Eukaryota > Metazoa > Arthropoda > Insecta > Hymenoptera > Cynipidae > Andricus > Andricus quercusramuli. Next base: position 238,666 of record CAKNXH010000142.1, on the reverse strand, counting down.
TGGATGGATTTGGACGCATGACGCAACCTGATGCAATGAACGCGCTCAAAGTGCGACCCTCATGCTGTTTGTCACGCATGACTGAGCACCGCCACTCTTTCGGCCCCGCGGCTCCTTTCATCATTAGAATGGAGAGGCCATTAATTATAGGAATAGGAAAGAGGAATGCCGTAAACCGGCGATTCTTATATCGGGAGTTGAGTGTGATGAAAAATTTAGATACCATAATTTCTGTACGGATTGTAGATAAAAATAGGATTTTGAAAAATTCCATTAAGAATTTCATCAGTACCTACAAGAGAAATTTTCAAATATGCCTTCACAAACTGAACCTATGAGGTGACGGTCTCCTTTTTTGTCTGTTTTAATCAGCAAAAAACCTAATTTCTAATAAATTGGATTCCAATTGAAGAAAATGTTGGATTTTTTGAATTTTTTCTTCAACGTGAAATTTAAAATTTTCTAAAATCTAGGGAAACACTTTTAGAAAGGAAAAAGAATCAATTTACAGAACTGAATATTAGTTTTTTCTTTTGGTTGAAAATTAATTTGTTTTAACTGAAAATTTAGATGTTTAAGTTGAAGGTTCATCATTTCGAAATTCAACCATTTTGGTTTCAAATTCGTTTTTTTTTTTTCGTTAAAAATGATAACATTTGGTTGAAAATTTGAATATTTTATTTGAAATGTAAGCATTTTTTTAGCGAACCAATCTATTCGGTTGAAAATTCAACAGATTTGTTAAAAATTTCACTATATGTTTATAATTTAGATTTTATGGTTAAAATTCATATTTACGGGTTGAAAATTCAACTGTTTTTTTCTAAATCTGTCTTTTTGCCTGGAAAATTCAATATCTGGAGAATCTTGGTTGAAAATTCATTTTCTTTTATCTGAAGATTTATCTCTTTCGGTAGATTGGTTCAAAAACTGTTTTTTTTTTAATTCGTATTTTTTTGATGATATACACAATTTTTGATTTAAAAATAAAATCTATTTTTATTGAAATATCGAATGTTATATTTTTCATAAAAAATCATCTTTTTTAGTTGAAAGTTGAAGTTATCTGCTAAAAATTCAAGGTTTTAGTTGAAACTTTAACACTATATGTTCAAAATTCAGCTTTTCTGTATAAAATTATCAGGAAATTAAAACTTGTTTGAAAATGTTTTTTTTTTGTTATTGAAAATTAATTTTTACACTAAAAATTTCAATATTTCATTTTTTGTATGAAATCTATATTTTTTAGTTAAAGAGTCAACTGTTTAGTTGAATTTTTCTCTTTTCCAGTCAAATATCTATGTACTTGGTTGAAGATTCGTCTTTTTTGGTAGACACTTAATCTTCATGGTTGAAATTTTTTTTTTTGGTAGAAAATTGATGTTTTGGGTGGGAAATTCACATTTTTCAAATAAAAATATAAAAACTTGGTTCAAAGTTGAACTTCTTTCAAAATTTATTCTTATGGTTGTTAATCCATAATTTTTGTTTAAAAACATTTTTTTTCAATTGAAAATTAATTTTTTTAAACTGTGATTTTAACTATTCTAGTTAAGGCTTAACCATTTCAGTTGACAATTTAACTATTCGGTTTAAAATTCGTTTTTGCTTCTTGAAAATTCGAGTATTTTGCTGAAAATTCAACGTTGTCTAAAACATTTTCTGTTGGCCCTAGAAAGTTGTCAAGTAAATCTTTCAGAAGTCGGAACTAGGGGAATCTATAGAAACACTTTAAGGAGGAAAAAAATTAATTTTCAGAGCCATATCGTATATTTTTCTCTAAAAGGGAAGTATGCGAAGTTAGATGAGTAGAGAAAGTCAGGGGAATAGGGGAATTCAGGGGAATAGAAGAAGCGTGGTGTGTAGGTGAAGTATTGGGCGTAGGGGAAGTGAGGGGATCAGGGGAAGTGATGAGGCAGAATATAGGAGAAGTAGAGAGGGATCCGAGAAGGTGAAGTGTGAGGAATTAGACAAAGTATAAGGAGTTAGGGGTATAGAAGTAGTGAGGGGCGAGGATATAGAGAAAGTGATGAGAAAGTAGGGCGAGTAGGGAAATGGGAATAGGGTAAGTGAAGGGTGGAGGAGTAGGGTAATTGAAGGGTGGAGAAGTAGGGAAAGTGGGAGAGAGGGAAGTAGTAGAAGTAAGGGAGAGGAAGTGTGAGCTAGTGGTGATAGGGGAAGCTGGGAAAGGGGAAGTATGATAAGTGAAGGAGGGGATAGAGAAGAAGTGAGGGGGTTGCAAGAGAAGGGTATTAGTGTAAGTAAAGGTTGGGGAAGTAGGGAAAGAGCGAGAAAGGGAAAATGATGAAATAAACCATTTGTTTTTCCATTTCGCAAGAAAATAAAGTGTTATCGTATTGATAACGTGATGAGTTCCCGCGGCGAATTTTGGGAAGAGAAAAGTGCGCTCGTTGTTCCTTTCGGGAAGCGCAAACAAATGCCCGATTCCCCAACCCTCGTGGGACTCCTTCCCTCTGCCCTTCAACCCACTTATACGCCTTTCCTTACTAACCCTCGAGGCAAGAGTGGATATAGATTCTCGCGATTCGCGACGCGCCGAGAATCGCATGAATAATTTCCCTCGCCACGGCTTTTCGAGAGACTATGCCAACGACCAGGGTTGCCACCCTCGTGGGCTCGTTGCCAGACTCCCAAATCAGCCGAGGCGTGGCACCCTTCCTTGTCCAAGCGCATTGGACACTTTCTTACGAGATACACTCACTCTGTATCGCTTTTTCTTTTCTTTCCCCGCAGCTTTCTAAACCTGAAATTTATACCGGGATTCGTCCACTTTTTTCAAGGACGGTCTCGCCACCTGACGAACTTTCTCCAAAAAACGTGAATAAAGGACTCGAAAGGACTTTCGCCAGCTCAGAGGATTTTATACTTTCAAGGCTGAGGTTTCGATTAGGTCAATAGGGGGACCAATTTTTAGTTCACAGTCAGTAACTTTCTTTTGGGTCGTAAGAGTGTCCAATTCGATTTTAAATCTTTTTTTTTATCATAAATTATTTACTTATAGAGAAAAATAGGGTTGCTACATGTTAAGTAGTATCAGAAAGTCAGGCAATATCAGGGAAAACCTTTCGATAAACAGAAGTTGAAGTTCATTTTATTGCTTTATTGAAAATTCAACAATTTGGTTAAAAAATCATTCGTTCTGGTTGAAAATTATTTGTATTGGGCTTATAATTGATATAATTTGGTAAAAATGGCATACATTTTTATAAAAAATCACAACTGTTAGGTTGAAAACTCGGTTGAAAATTAATCTTTTTTGGTTGAAGATTCATCTAGTATATGTCGAAAATTCATCTTTTTTGCTTGAATTAAACTCTTTTGTTTAAAAGTTAGAATATTATTTTGTTCGAATATCAACTATTTAACAATTACTAAAATTATTATTACTTAATTATACAATTACTACTGTAACTACTATAGCTACTATTACTCAACTACTATTTGGTTAAACTTTTTTTTTACTGAAAATTTAACTGTTGTATTTAAAGTAAAAAATGTATCTGTTAAAAAGTGATTTCTTTGGTTGAAAATGGAACATAAAAATTAACCTTTCGGAAATTATTTTTTTTTTACCGAAGATTTAACAGACCTACATATTTGAATTTTCAAATTTATCTGTTTTAGGTGAAAATTCCACCATTTTGTTGAAAATTCGTTTTGTTTTGGTTGAAAAGTAATCATATTGGTTTAAAATTTATTTTTTTGGGTTGAAAATTCATTAATTTGGTTAAGAATGGAACAATTAGTGGAAAATTAGTTTTATTTTGGTTGAAAATTTATTTTTTTGAATTGAAAATTCATGTAATTTGTTAAAAATTTGTCTTTTTTGTAGAAAATTAATCTTTAAAGTCGAAAATTTAACTATTAGGTTGAAAATTAATGTCTTTGGTTGGAGGATCATCATTTTATTAAAAGTTAATTTCTTAAACTGAAAAATTAACTAATTGATTTTTGGTGAAACATTTATGCTTGTTAATAGAAATCT
>CAKNXH010000142.1:184133-234560 GCA_932178445.1 Andricus quercusramuli | reverse complement strand
ATTTTTGTAAATCTTCTGAAAATAAAAAATTCTTAAGGAAAAAATTAAAAATTATTTTTGAATCTTCTTCTTTGAAAATTCATTTTTTTAAATTGAAAATTAATCTATTTCGTTTAAAATTGATTTCATTTGGTAGAACATTTTTTTTTCACCGAAGTTTTAGAGTCTTATTTTAATTTCAAAATCCATCTGTTTTAGGTGAAATTTCCCCTGTTTTGTTGAAAATTCGTTTTGTTTTGGTTGAAAAGTAATCATATTGGCTTAAACTTTATTTTTTTGGGTTGAAAATTCATTAATTTGGTTAAGAATGGAACAATTGGTTGAAAATTAGTTTTATCTTGGTTGAAAATGTATTTTTTTGAAATGAAAATTCATGTAATTTTTTTAAAATTTGTCTTTTTTGTAGAAAATTAATCTTTAGAGTCGAAAATTTAACTATTAGGTTGAAAATTATTGTCTTTGGTTGGAGGTTCATCATTTTATTTAAAGTTTATTTATTTAACTGAAAAATTAGCTAATCCATTTTTGGCGGAACATTTATGTTTCTTGATAGAAATCTAATTTTTGTTGTTGAAAATTCACTTGTTTGAATGAAATTTCAACATATTTTTTCACTGTAAGTTTAACTGTTCTCTTCTTGGTTGAAAATTCATTTTTTGTTTTTGTTAAAGATTCGTTTTTTCTTTAATTTTTGTTTCTAACTGAAAATTGAACTATTCTAGTTTGGCTTAAAGTTTATCCTATTTATTTACAACTGATGAATTTTTTTGAAAATTTGTCTTTTTTCTGGTAAAAAATTCATCTTTTGGGTTCAACTAGTTGGTTAAAAATTCATTTATTTCCTTGAAGCTTCATCATTTTAGTTGAAAATTCGTTTTATAACCTATTTTTCATTTTTGTGGATTTCATACTTGAATATTCATCATTTTAGTTAAAAATTTATTATATTGTTTGAAAATTTAACTATTTTCTTCAAACTTTGTTTGTTTTTTTTAATTGTAAATAATTTTGTTAAACTGAAAGTGTAACGATCCATTTTTGCTTCCAAATTTATCTTTTCAATTGTGAATTGATTCATTTGGTTGAAGACTCGTATTTTTTAGTTCAAAATTTCATTTATGTTGGTAGCAAATTAATATTTCCAGGTTGAAAACTCAACTTTTTTTTGCATGAAATTCCTCTTTTTGGCTTGAAAATTCAACATTTTGGATGAGATACCTTTATGGAGTGAGAAATCTTTCTTTGTCGAGAATTCAACACTTTTGTTGAAAATTTATATTTTTTGTTGGAAAATTAATCTGTTTCGGTTGAGGATTTAACTAATTTCTTGAAAATTCTTCTCTTTTGGTTCAATTCAACTGTCTTTGAATGAAAATTAAAATATTGTTCGGTGGAAATATCAACTATTACACTTTTCGTTAAGAATTAATTTTTTTATCTCAAATTCATCGGCTTGTTCAAAAATTGAAGTATGCTGTTAAAAATTATACCTAAAAAAGAAATTTAGAATGCTAATCTAAAAAAGTATTGTCAACTGGGGTAATTATGAAGGAGAGTTAAAAACAGTTTTTGCCCTACCTCGTATAATCAAAATCTTCAACCTAAGTTTCACAGATAATTTTTTGCCCAGGAGATATGACCGATATCTATCGTAGAATAGAACCATCAAAGGCTCCCGATATCGGTAACTGTCGATAACAGGAATCTTCTATTTATTTATCTGGGGAGACCATTTAAAATAAACTTCTTTTCGAATATTGAAGTATTATCAGTCCATGCCCTATGCCCTATGGCCTATGCCTATGGGGAGGGTAAACCGGGGCAAAACCGACCACCGGGTCAAAAGCGACTTTGTAAGTATCATTCCTATTCCTCAAGCACTTTAATTCTTCTTTGCATAAAATATTCCATTACATTAGAGAAATGGCGTTATAAACTCAAATCCTAAAAATTTATTTTGTAAAATAAAAATTCGGTCGAAAATGTATTAAATTCAGAAAATGGCTGAGGCATTACCATCGGGGTAAAAGCAACATAACAATTTTTAAATAAAAATACATTCTATTTCTTGCTCCATGTCTTTAAAAATAACTTCCAATACACAAAATAACGAAGAATCGAACCATTAATATTTCACGTCCTAAGATGTTTCTATTTCATAAAAAAAACCATTGTCGGTCTTACCCCGGCATGCGGGGCAAGACCGACGAAATACAGCTTGTCAGAAATAGTAAAATTATGAAATTTATAATGTAATTATTTCTAACATAATATACAAAATTAAATTATAGATATACAAATATAAAACAAGATTACTGTATTTCCAATTTAAAAATTGTACAGTTCAACCACTTTAAAAACTAATTTGAAAATCATGGTTTCATTTTTCAAGCAAATTTTTTATATTTCTTTTACAAATAATTGTAGAAAGGGTTTTGGGAAAATTAAGAAATTTGTCTTAAAAATATTCAGTTTCTAATGCTTTTTCGTTCTTTTGCATTTTTTGAAACGCTTTCAAACTCTTTCAAATCCTTTCAAATCCTTTTGAATTTTTCGAATTTCCTTGAAATCTTTTTAATTCCTCTGAATTCTCAGTTATATCAAGATTCATGGAAATTCTCCGAATTATCTGAATTCCTTGAATTTATGGAATTAATTAAATTAAATTAATTAATTAAATTAATCAAATTCCAAGGACTCAAGAAAAATTCAAAGAATTCAGAGGAATTTAGAAGAACTCAAGGAATTCAAGAATTTCTATGAATTTAAGGAATTCAAGAAATTCTATGACTTTAAGGAATTCAAAGAATTCAGGAAATTTCAGGAATCCAGAATATTCAAGGAATTCAAAATCAATCCTAATATTCAGAATATTCGAGGGATTGTGGGAATTCGGAGAAATCAAGGATTTCACAGAATTCAAGGAATTGAAAGATTTGCAGGAATTCGGGGAATCTTCCAAATTTTCATTTCTCTAAACACAAAACTTTTAATTTTGAAAAAAGAAAGGAAAGTTTTTTATGTAATTCATGATTTTTTTATTTTAAAAGCTACACATTTAATATTGTACCAGGTTCGAGCAATTCAGATTAAAAAAATTTCAATTCTGAATTTGAAAATGGTTCATTTTTAAGTTGTTGAATTGAATAATGTTTAGAAATTTGATATCGTTTGATATTAGTTGAAACGAAATAATAATAAAATAATATTAATATTAATTAATAATACAGTTTAATATCAAAGTCAAAATTATTTATTTAACTAATCACTGGCTTTAATTATTTTTCAACTGTGAAAGATATTTATTTCCAAACGATACAATTTGGAAAGATTTGAAAATGGAATAAAACCATTTTCAATGCTTCGATATATGTTTACAACTCAAGATTGTTTAATTTTAAACGATTCTAGTTTTAAACAACTTTGATGTTAAAAGTTTTGAGCTGAAAGCTAATGAACATGATTTGAAAATTTTAATTTACTATTTTGAATATTTAAAAAGAGGAAGGCATAACAATTTCATCATAATTTGAATCATTCTGACTTTCTTATATAATAAACTAACAAGGTTAAAGACTCAACTCATGCTTGAAATTAAAAAATTATTAATTTCCTTCTTTTGTGCACTTTGGAAAATTTGAAATTAATGCCAAAGATGTGTTTTTGGACTTTAAATAATAAAAGAAACCAATTAAATAAAACAAGAATAAAAAATAAAAGCATCTCTGCAAACCAACGTATTTACATATTTACTTTCACATTGTTTATACATTGAAGCTTTCGACCAAAAATAAAAGTGTATCTATTAGCCTGAAAGGATTTACAGTTTGCACATAGATTCGAAATGTCTTAATTTTTTCAGTACATCATTGAATTTGAATGATTAGCAAAAAAAAAACACTATTCTCAGTAAAGATCAGACTCAGTAAAGTAACCTTTCATAATTTTATGACTAAAGTGAGTTTCGAGTCAATCTAAAGATTTAACTGAATATCTAAATTTTTATAATTACTTTAGAATTCAAAACAGTTATTTTTACAATTTATTCATAAAATTCAAATTCGTACCTACAAAACATAAGCAGTCAACTTCGAAATTTGTCATAGTTTTAGGAGTGATATGATTATTGTCAGTCTAAAGTTCATCAAAATTTGCAATTACTATCTACATTTGCGTTCTTAAAATTGATTAGCTGTACCAACATTCTCAATGTTTAAAGTCTCATTGGCTCTCAAAAAAAAAAATTATTGAAAAAAATCATCACTATTAACCAACTTCATGCTGCGAACAGAATGTTCATACTGCGATCACTTGTCGATTATTGTTAGTGATTGTTTTATAAAGATAATTATTAAGTATCGTAATATATAATAATATTAAATTATTTGCGATTCGAAATAAAGAAAAAATTGATCAATTCCATGTCTTATTAACTTTTTTAAAATTATATAATGATAATGGCAACCAATCCTTCTTGCCCCGCTCTACCCTAATTATATGGAACCAAAGAAAATGAGCCGTTCTTGCTTGAGTCAGTGATAGTGAAAATGGAAAAACGTGAAAGGAAAATAAATTCAATATTTTAATGTGTTATGATTAAATGAGGAGTAATAGAACATAGCGTGATAAATCCACTTAAGTTAATTTATCAATAGTTAAGGATATATTGTATCTTGAAACCCACTGATTAAAAGGAAATTTGAAATAAGGTATTATAGTCAGGCTTTTAAATAAAAGAAACGTAAAACAAAAACTTTCAAATTTAATAATGTCTTAAAGTTATTAACTAAATGAAAATGGATGTATTGAAGTTTGATTCAATATATATATTTTTAATGTTCAAAAAGAAATTTTAAAGTTTTGTGAAGTTGTATATTTTAAGAGAAATATTATTTTATTGAAAGAAGTTTCAAAAGTGCTCACATGTTCAGCAAGCTTAACCTGTTCACGTAATGAGTTTGTAATCCGAAATTGAAATTGTTTGAAAAATTTATTCAATTTTATGAATAGATGTTGAAACCGAGAAGAAAATTTTTTTTAGCCAACTCAAGTTTGATAATCAAATGGATTACATTCCAAACATATAAACTTATAAAGAATCCTTATCTCAATTTTGTCAAAAAAATGAATATTACCAAGAAATATCTCATAATAAAATGAGACAAAAAATTAAAGTTTAATCTTTTCCATTGGTTTTTATAAACAATTATTTGTATAGAGCAAAAAGTTATTTTTTCGGAGAACATATTCCTCTTTTTGGCTTAAAAATTAGTCTTTTTTAGTTGAACATTCGACTAATTTGTTGAAAATTCTTATTTTCAGTTGAAACTTCAAGTATTACTTTCTTGTTGAAAATTTATCTTTTTTGGTTAAAAATTCAAATTCTTGGTTTAGAGTTGAACTACCTTGTTCAAAATCAACTTTTTTGGTTGAAGATTCATAATTTTAGTTGAACATTGATCTCTTTGGTTACAAATTTAACTCTATGTCGAAAATTAGTTCTTTTACGTTGAATTAAACTGTTATTGATTAAAAATAAAAATATTTTCTGGTTGTAGCATCAAATATTGAATTTTTTGTTGAGAATTGATCTTTTTTGGTTGAAAATTCAACTACTTGGTTCAAAGTTGACGTCTCCAATAAAATCAGAGGTAAATGTACTTTGAGATTGGTCATAATTTTTGAAGATAGTTCAAAAAACCATAAAAATGATATAAAGAATTTTATTTATTTTTTAAAAACAATATATTTGAACAAATAGTTCTGTGAATCAGTTTGAATCTTCAATAGATTCTAAAATTGTGTAAAACTTTATACATTTTTTTACTATGACGATTTTTATTACTAAATACCATTATTATAATAGAGCAATACGGTTTTAGTACAAAATATTTTTTTTACTACAAAATGCTATACTGAATTATGTATTTGAATAAATTGTTCATACCAATTATATTTTTTAATGTTCTTCAATCTATCTTCGTAAATTCATTTTATAGAGATCAGAGAATCCAAAAAGAATTTTCGCTAGATTGAACACTGAAAAGTATTAATTGAAGATTTTAATTTTAAATAAAAAACAGTTAAATTTAACCAAAAAGACGAATTTTAAAAAAATAGTTGAATTTTCAACCAAAATAGATTAATTTTTAACCCAGTAGTTGCATTTTTGGCCAAGAAGGATGAATTTTCTACCAAGAAGTAATTTTCGACGAAAAAAGACAAATTTAGAAAAAAAAATGATTTTTTCAGCCAGAAAAGATCAATTTTGAACAAACAATGAAATAGTTACATTTTCAGTGAAAAAAATTAATTATCAGTCGAAAAAATTAATTTTTAGCAAAAAAGTTGAATTTTCAACCAAAGAGATGAATTTTCAAATAAAACGATAAATCTTTTTAAAAAAATGAATTTTCATGAAAAGATTACAACATTCAATCAAAGAGTTGAATTTTCAACCAAACACTTAATTTTTTTAACAAGAAGATTAATTTTCTAAAAATAAACTTGAATTATCAACAAAATACATGCGTTTTCAATTACATAGGTACTGAAATTTTGAACTGAAGAAGATACATGTTCAACCCAGAAGTAAAGTTTTAACAAAAAAGTTTAGTTTTCACCAAACTGTTGAATTTTCAAACCAAAAAGACGATTTTCTTTACAAAGCAGCTAAGTTTTTAATCCGAAAATATGAATTTTCAACAGAAAAATTAATTTACGATCAAATAGTGGAATTTCCAATCATGCAGATGCATTTTTAATCAAGAAGGATGAATTTTCAACCAAGAAGTAATTTTTTACAGACAAAAACGAATTTTCAAGAGATACATGAATTTTCAACCAGGAAGGATCAATTAACCAAAGAATAGAATGGTTACATTTTCTGTGAAGAAAATTAATTCTGAACAAAAAAAAAAACAAATTTTTTGACAACAGTTAAATTTTCAGCCAAAGAAATGAATTTCCAAACAAATAGTTGAATTTCAAAATAAAAAGACAAACTTTCGAACAACAATGGAATAGTTAAATTTATGTTTAAAAAAAATTAATTCTCAATAAAAAATGAAACGAATTTATAACAAGATAGTTAAATGTTTAACCAAAGAGATGAATCTTCAACCAAAAAGATTAATTTTCAACAGAGTAGTTCAACTTTGAACCAAGTAATTGAATTGTTGACAAAGAAGATGAATTTTCAACAAAATAGTTGCATTTTCAACGAAATAATTAAATTTCCAAGCAAATAGTAGAATTTTAAACCAAAATCGGAGAATTCTTAACCAAAAATATAATGGTAGACTTTTCAACAATAAAAAATTAACTTTTAGGCAATAATAGTTGGATTTGATGAAAAAATAAATGCATGTTTTTCTTTTCTTTTTAAAATAATTTCAAACCTTGGTCCTGCAGCCTCAAACAGACCCAGAATAAATAAAATGTTTGATTATCGTTAATTTTCGTGAATATAATAATTCTTTGCCAGAGAATAAAGCTGATGGTATCATACGTCCAAACAAAAATTGACCCAATTAGACCAAAAATATTACCACATGGTTTCGAAAACTACACTTTATAGGGGTTAATATATTTTATTTTGAATGTTAAAGATTTTATATGCTATTATTTGGATGTGTTGGTTCTTGAATGACTTATAAAGAATAATAAATGAAATATTTTAATCTTTATATAAAGGGTAGTTTTTGACGCTTAGTGGTAGTATATTTTTGGTCTGATTTTAAATTTTCTTTTCTCAAACGTATGGTACCATCAGTTATATTTCCTGGTAAACAATTATTATAATTACGAAAATTAACGTCAATCATCATTTTAATCGCTTTAGGACAGTTTTAGGTCCCAGAACAACGCTTTAAAATTATTGTAAAAAGAAAAGAAAAATCATTTTTTCACCAAATACTACAAATTTGGGGGTGCCTCATAAAAAATCATTGAATTATTATATGAATGTTCTTAAATGAAAAAATGTCTAAGGACTTAAATTAAAAGTATTCTCAAACTAGTATCAAATAGTTGGAACTCATTATTCGTTGTTCGATTGACGGTTATATAAAATCATTATTTTGTATTTTAAAATATAGTAGGGGGTCATCCTCAGTCTAAAATAACATTTTGAGGAGAATGCTCCCATATTAATTTTGAATCTGACTAGGAAATATTCGAAAGACCTATTTATCAAACATAAAACACAAATTGTTAGTATTTGTCTCATTTCTTCAGAGACTTCTGACATTTGGCGACAAATTGCGGGTGGTGGTCGTAAAATATGTCAAGCACACATGTGACGACGAGTGGCACTAAATTCAACTTCATGGTCAGTCTTTACTACTTTAAGATGGTTTTCCTAGACAAGCGGAAACCTCTTGGTTTGGTCCTTTGGTGCTTCCGGGTTACCGGGCGTTCGCTGCCACAAATCTATTGCCGGCAGACCACTAGCACATTTTGGTCAAGAAGGAAATGAGACCCATAAAATGGCAAAGTCGAGGTCGTGTTCAATATGTTCAGAAAGGAAATAGGAAATTAGTCAATTAGAAGTTTTATTTTGAAGTCAAAAAGTGGATTTTGTAAATCAAAATTTTCAGTTTTTCCAACACTACACGGAGAAAAATGGATGTTTAAACATAAAATCTAGATCTTCAGGGTTAACATATTTGATGTTTAACTATAGGACAGCAATCTAGATTCTAGATGATCAAAGTTAGTATCTGTAGATATTGAAAAGTGAGATGTTAGTCTGTAACATCCAAAATGTTCAACCTGAAATATCCGAAATATTACATGTATGGTATATGTCAACTAACGGCTGTAAATATTTGAGGAATGTACTTATTTCTGAGCATTTAAGGAATTAATTGATAACTTATTTGTGAATTTGCAACTAAACTTGAATGTTCGTACATGAACGAAAAACAGATAAAGGATATGAAATGTTGATCAGATGATCCATTCGGTCTATAGTTGAGGTTATGTCTAATATTTTTAATTCAAAATAAAAAATAAAAATGGGGTGAAAGTAAGCTGAGAACGAATGATCTGTAATCTGCATTTAAAATTCTATTTATTCGAGGTTACTTAAACCCATATTTTATTATAAATTTACAATCATTTTGTCAATTGTTCAAATGCTTCAAATGTGTTCGAGTCAATATAACTTTAAACTTAAGAACATTGTTCCGTCGTGTAGACAGACAAAAGTCGCTGTACAATTTTAATTAAGGATAGCAAATTTTGATTCTTTAAAAATGTTCAAAAATTGTAATATTCCATAATTGTAATATCGAAATTATATAGCTGTTAACATCTCAAAAAGATAGTAGATGTTTGGCATGAATATCTGCATGTTAGGCGGTACAATCTTACCCTTTGAACATCTACATTTAAACATCCATTTTTCGTGGGTTCCTGTCACCACTACGTAGCGCGTCCTCGGGTTGCGGATAGAGGAACGGCCCGTTAGGCTGAGCAGCCCTCAGGTTAGCTGCGAATACAAGAATAAGCAGCCGCGGACAGCCGATAGGAACCAGTCGTGGGTGTGGTGAGCCCAGCCTAAGATGTTGGCCTAGCACTGGTAGAAAACACGATGACCATGGCTTGGGAGGACCCATCCATCCACGTTCATACGCAGTGGGTGGGTCCTGGCAGGCCGAGGTGCAGCGTGTATCCACCTAGAAACACTACCCCGAACCAAAACTAAAAATCTTGTAAGGGAAAAATCCTGCTGCCCATTGGACACCGCAGCGATGACACTGCCCGCAAGGGATGTGTGGAATGATTCGCCTGTATAGGGCCAAAGGGGTACTGATGCCAGTATAGGCGCGCTGCCTTGCAGGGGGACGTTAGGATACGAGGATGAAACTGTAATGTGTCTGGCGACAAGTTGACATGGTCCTTGTCAGAGCCGGAAAGCTCCCATACTTAGACCTAGGGAGGTATGGGGGTTATCACTCCTGGGACAGTGGACTCACCTACGATCGGAATAGGATCCTAACGTGCGGATTATCTTGAAACTACCATGGCTAACTTGCAAAAACAAAAAACTACAGTTAAAGATTTAAGGGTGGGAACTCTAAACGCGCGTAGTCTATATACTGGCGGATTTAGCGAACTCATTAAGATAGCAAATGATTACAGAACTGACTTAATAGCACTTCAAGAAACCTGCTGGTCGGGAGATTTCGGGTCAATTTCTAAGGATAACTATACTTTTCACTTCGGGGGAGCTAAGGGGCGCACACTGGGGACCGGTTTTCTTATTAATAAACGAATCTCGCAAGCGGTTATCGACATGCAATTCATTAACGATCGGTTATCATACATTGTACTGAAGGGTATTTTCAGCAAACAGGTATTAATCAACGTGCACTGCCCCACCGAGGACAAAGACGAAGACACTAAAGATCTCTTTTACGAAACAATCGAGCAGGTTTTTGACAAGTTCTCAACTTTTGACGCAAAAATAGTATTGGGAGATTTCAACGCGAAAATTGGAAAAGAACCGATGTATAGGCCTACAATAGGATCAGAAAGTTTGCATGACGTCAGTAATGATAATGGAACTAGAGTAATAAACTTTGCAGCTTCAAAGAACCTCGTTGTCAAAAGCACATATTTCAAGCATAAAAATATACATAAGGCCACCTGGAGATCACCAGATGGTAACACTCACAATCAGATTGATCACGTTCTAATTGACAGAAGACGTCATACAAACATTCTCGATATAAGATCGTATAGGGGAGCGGATTTAAATTCAGACCATTTTCTCGTGATAGTAAAATTAAGATCTAGACTAGCGATCAGTAAGAAAACAAGCCGCACAGAGCCAACAGTCCGTTTCAATATAGATAAGTTCAAAACAGCAACAGAAACATTAAATTATCAAGTTGAGATTTCTAATAGCTTTGACGCTCTCCAAGAACAGAGAGACGATAACAATAATTACGAGGAGGACCCGGAAACCCTATGGAGCAATATAAAAAAGGTGGTAAAGACAGCCGCGAAACTTACGATAGGTTTAAAGAAAGTAACAAAAAGCAAACCATGGTATGACGAAGAGTGCAAACTCGGGTTCGAAAAACGCTGGAAGGCCAGACTAAGTAGTTTACAAAATAAGTGCGATCAAACATATAAGAAGTATCTCGAGATTAGTAAAAGTACAAGAAGGCTTTATAGATCCAAGAAAAGGGAGTGGGAAAAGAATAAAATACTTGCAATAGAAACGCATAATAAACAGAATAACCCGCGCGAGATGTACAGGGGAATCAATTTTATAAGGAAAGGCTTTCAAAGTAGAACGGAAGTAATGAGGGACGAAAATGGCAACCTAGTAGCCGATGCGACAGAGAGACTGAATTTATGGAAAGAATATTTCGATAAACTATTAAATGTACGCGAAGCCCCCGTTGAAGGTAATCTCGGCGAAATCCACACTGCTGATTTATTAATTGATGATCCTGCTTATATAGAAATAGAAATGGCCATAAAGAAGTTGAAAAATAACAAAGCCGCGGGCATCGACGACCTACCGGCTGAACTGATAAAAAATGGAGGCCCTTGCCTCAAAAGACAAATTTATAAATTAATACGCACAGTTTGGAAAACAGAACGCATTCCACAGGAATGGAATGACTCTATTATTATTCCTATCTTTAAAAAAGGCGATAAAATGAACTGTAACAATTATCGGGGAATTTCACTTGTGTCGTCGTGCTATAAGGTCCTGTCCAATGTAATCTTAGGTAGGCTAACTCCTTTCGCCGAGGAAATCATTGGGGATTACCAGTGTGGATTCCGCCGAAACCGATCTACAAGCGATCAAATGTTCACAATTAGACAACTGCTAGAAAAAAAATGGGAATTTAATGAAGCAGTGCATCAGCTATTTATCGATTTTAAAAAAGCTTACGACTCTATTATACGCGCGCGAATGTACTGGATCCTAGAGTTCTTGGGTGTGCCAAGAAAATTGGTTAGACTTATCGAAATTTGCTTAAGCGGCAGTAGGGGAAGAATACGCGTAAACGGAAGGTTATCTGAAGAGTTTTCGATCCGCGATGGTCTGAAACAGGGCGATGCACTTTCGTGCGTCCTTTTTAACTTAGTTTTAGAATACGTGGTTAGGCAAGTGCAGGCGAATCCGACCGGTGCTACGCTCAATGGGGTAATACAAATTCTTGGATATGCGGATGATCTCGACATACTAGGGGATGATAAAGAGACGGTAGCTAAAAATGCAGAAATCTTGATCACAAAAGCCAAAGATATTGGCTTGGAGGTTAGCGAAACGAAAACAAAATATATGACCGTCCTTAGATCTGAACAAAGTAATCAAGACGGGGATCTAACAGCCGGAAATATGAAATTTGAAAGGGTTAGCGAGTTTAAATACCTCGGGTCAATTATAACTAGCGAAAATAGGATTAAAACGGAAATCAACGCGCGGCTGCACGCTGGCAATGGGTGCTATTATGCAGCAACCACGCTATTAAAATCGCGATTGCTATCTAGAAACATCAAAGTGAGAATTTACAAAACGATAATAATGCCGGTCGTCATGTACGGGTGCGAAACGTGGGCGCTGACGAAAGGAGATGAGAATAGGTTTAGAGTTTTTGAGAATAAAGTACTTAGAAAAATCTATGGTCCAAAAAGGGACGAAGAGACAGGTGAATGGAGAAAACTGCATAATGATGAGCTGCATGCTCTCTACGGGTCAGGAAATATTAATAGAGTAATGAAAGCGCGTAAACTAAGATGGGCGGGGCATGTAGCAAGAATGGGAAACGAAAGAACGGTGGCGCAAGTTTTAAGAGGGAGGCCGACTGGTAAGAGACCCTTAGGCAGACCAAGAAACAGATGGGAGAAAAATGTAAGGGATGATTTAAAAGAACTAGGACATGATTACTTAAACTGGATGGAGGATGCACAGGATAGAGATGTGTGGCGGTCTCGGGTTAGTGAGGCAATGAACTTCCGAGTTCGAACTGCTAATCTATAATAATAATAATAATAATTATATGGTTTACTTCTTTTGATCTCTTTCCCTGTATAATTCTGTATCGATTCCTATATAGACCAGTGGGAATTGGAAATAGAAGTCGAGACAATTAACAAAAATTCCGAAGGTCTTCAAAAAAATTGTTTAATTTTTTTTATATGTTGAACATTAAATAAAATTTTGCGAAACTTGATCAGGTCGGCAATTTTTTTTTCAATTAATTTTCAAAATTTGCCTTCCATTGCTCCACGAAAATTCAAAACATGTTGCAAACTTGAGTAATTATAAATGCAATCACTATATCCTGTATTAAATTTGCAAAACTTTCGTGATACGGCAACATTATTAATTATAAACAGATTATTATTTTGTTATTCACTCCCCAGCTAAAATACCGGAGGTTTTGCAAAGGTAACGCAAATGATCGCTTTTTAAATTATTGTTAAATTTTTTACAATTTTGCTCGGGTTGCAAAATGTTGTTTCTGCTTCTTTCCATTGAGAAGAAACTATTATATTATGCACAAAACGGTATGCATAACGCAAATGATCGTTTTTAAAATTAATTTTGCATTTTTTGCAATTCGACTCATAAAATTCCGGAAGAATTTCAAATGTTGCGTTTTTTGTATGTAAATTTTGGAACTGTTGAAATGTGAAAAATATTAAATTTGCAAAACGTTGCATGACCTGCAACAATATTAAAATTGCAATTAAACAAACCCGGTACTTTGTTAAATTAGTACTGAGTGATGATTAACTAAGTACCAACATCATATTATATTTGCAAACTGTTTACCACTTAGCAACATCGATAATGATAAACAAACTTATATTTTTTTAAATTATTCTCCAGATTAAATTCTCAAGGTGTTGCAAGAGGAACCTCCCAATTTCTCTTGTGTTTTACAGGAATCAAAGAAAAGAATTAATTAGAATAATAGTTTTTTTTCAATGTCCGAACAAAACAGTTACAAAACAGTAAAAATTCAGAAAATAAAACAAGAACTCACGAATGGCTTTTGACAAATTTACAATGGTAAACAACATATCTCTATCGATAACAACGAAACTATAAATTTAAAAAAAAAAATTTAATTTTTGAATATTATAAAAAAAAAAATTAAGGTAGATGCGTTATAAAAATGGTTGTTTCTCGTCCCTCGATATGCAATACACTAAATATTTACATGGGAGGAAAGGCAACATCGTTATTTTTTCACACTTGTCTTCTAATATAAAATATTTTCTCTCAAATTGTCTTAATTGTCAAAATAAATTAAAACTTTTAATCTTGCACCGATTACCTTATGAAAATGAACAAACAAAAAATGATTCAATTATCACAAAATTTACACGCAGTTCCGGAATTGCATATTGTCTTTCGTTTTTTTTTTCAAATTATATATAATGCAATGGATCGTAATGTTCGACCCACATTGCGTTATCAAAAAAAAAAGCAGAAAATCCGTTACAAAGTATATGGAACCCTTCAATAGTAAGAAAAAATCCTTTTGCAACACCTTGGGAATTGAATCTGGAGAATAATTTAAAAAAATGTAAATTTTGTATCATTATTAATGTTGACACGTACTAAACGGTTTGCAAATCTTATATGATGTTAGTACTAAGTTAACTATAACTGAGTACGATTTTCGAAATGTTTGTATTTTTTGGCTAGTTTAACAAAGTACCTAATTTGCCTAATTTCAATTTTAATATTCTTACCGATCGTGCAACGTTTTGAAAATTTAATATTTTGTAGATTTCGACATTTCCAACATTTCCTACCCAAAAACGCAACATTCGTAATTCTCGCAGGAATTTCATGAGTCGAATTGCAAAAAATGCAACATTAATTTAAAAAACGATTTGCGTTAGTCATACAGTTTTTCAAATAATATAATAGTCTTTTTTCAATGGGAAGAAGCAGAAATAACATTTTGCAAAACCTTCGGTATTTTCACTGGTGAGTGATAAACAAATTGATAATTTGTTTATAATTAATAATGCTGCCAAGTTATTAACAGTTTGCAAATGTTATATAACATTGGTAATAAGTTGTTTATCACTCAGTACGATTTGCAAAATTTTTGTAATTTTTGGCTAGTTTACAAAAGTAACTAATTTGTACAATTGCAACTTTAATATTATTTCTGGCCGAGCAACGTTTTGCAAATTTAATAATTTTCAGATCTCGATATTTCTAACATTTGCTTCCCAAAAATATAACCTTCGCAATTTTCGCTGGAATTTTAGGAGTCGAATTACAAAAAATTTAACAATAATTTAAAAAATGATAATTTGCGTTATGTATTTAGTTTTGCAAATCAAACAATAGTTTCTTCTCAATGGAAAAAAGCAGAAACAACATTTTGCAAAACCTTCTGTATTTTCGCGCGTGAATGATTAACAAAATAATAATTTATTTATAATTAATAATGTTGCCGACCCGATCACTTTTTGCAAAATGTTATTTCATGTTCAACATACAAAAAAACAACTACACAAGTGAAAAGGGTAGAAATGGATAGAAAGAAATAGGTCTAAAATATATGAAATAGGAATGTATATTGTTTTAGAAAATATGATTAAAAATTAATAAAAAATGAATTTTTGAATGGTAGATATTGCAATGTTGTTACAGTTTGAATCATAAAGAAGGGACATTCGAAAATTACCTCACAATGACACTCACGATTTTATGAAATGCTTGAAAAAATGAAAATTAGTGACTTTATATTACAAATAAAGCATCTGAATACAGACTTCATACTCCTTCCTCCATTTCTCTTTTTTATAGAATTGCTTTTTTTCGTTTAGAATTTATCTCTTTTATTTAAAAATTCTACTATTTAGTTGAAAAAGAACTATTTTTTTTAAATCGCTTTTAATGTTGACAATTGATTTTCTTAACTGACAATTTAATTTAACTAATCCTTTTTTAGCTACAAATGTATCGATTTCAGTTGAAAATTCAACCACTTGGTTGAAAGATAAAGTACTTTTTTGAACATTCACTTTATAAGTTTTAAATTGAACTATTTTGTTGGAAATAAATTTTTTTATTGAAAATTACTTTTTTCAATTGATATTTAAACCATTTCATTTTTGCTTGAAAATTCATCGATTCTGTTCGAAAATTGAACCATTTTGTTGAAAACTCGTTGTTTCATTGAAAATTACTCTTTTTAATTAAAAATTCAACTAGTTCAATTATGGTTCAAAATTTATCGTTTTTACTTGAAAATTCAACAACTTGATTGAAAATTGATATATTTTGCTGTAAATTTGTATTTTTTGCTAAAAAAATTACTCGTCCTCAGTGAAAATGTAACTGATGGTTTAAAAGTTGAATTATTTTCTTTAAACTTAATTTTATTACTTGAAGATCTATCTTTTTAGTTAAAAAATTAACGACTTTATTGAAAATTCTTTTTTCTTTGGTTGCAAATTGTCCCTTATTTTTCTTGTATTATACGTATCAGTCTCTAATGAGCCGAAAATGAGATATTTGGAAACTGAATTTTGATTTGTGAGTTTTTTTTGTATTCTGATTTTGGTACATGAAGTGGTTCACGATAAAGTAGATTTTATTTCAACCTTAAAAGAATAAAATCTTTTTTTCGTTGAAAATTCATCATTTCAGTGAAACATTCAACTACTTTGTTGAAATTTTAATTTTTTGTAAGAAATTCAACCATCATGTTCAAAATTGAATCATTTTGTTAAAACAATTGAATATTTCGTTATACATTTGTCTTTTTGGATAGAAAATGCGTCCTTTTGGATTGAAAACTCTCCTGCCTTCTAAAAAATTCGTCTTTTTGGCTGAAAAATGCAACTATTCTGTGGAAAATAAAACTGTTTTTGGATGAACTTTAATCTCTATATTTAAAAATTCGATCATTTGGTTGAAAATTCATCTTATTTGTAATTTGAAAATTCGACTATTTGCTTGAAAATGCAACTATTTCGTTAAAAATTCGTGGTTTTTGCATGAAACTTCAACGAGTTGATTGTAAATGCAACTATTCTGTTGATGATTCCTTTTGTTGGAAATTAAAATACATATTTAGTTTAGGACGAAAATTCAACAGTGTGTTTAAAAATTTCACTTTTTCTTTGAAAATTCAATTCGTTTTTTTTTTAATTCAAGTATTTTCTTAAAAAGTCATCTTTTTTGAGCAAAAAATTTAACTTCTTGGTTGCAAATTCGTCTTCTTTCACTGAAAATTCATTAAAAATGGAACTTTTGGTGGTTAAAGCAATTTATTTTTTATTTGAAAATTCAAACATTTCGTTAAAAATTCGTCTTGTGTGTTGAAAATTGAACTATTAAATTCTTCATTAAGAATTTATCATTTTTAATTGAGAGTTAAACTTATTTGTCAAAAATTTATTTTGTTGGTTGAAAATTTAACTATTTTGTTACAAATTATTTCTCTCATGGTTAAAAATTAAATTTTAAACTGAAAATTGAACTATGCTAGTTTTTATTGAAAATTTATCATTTTCAGTTTAAAATCCAACTATTCGGTTAGAGATGAACATTTTTGCTTAAAATGTATATTTTCGAAAAAATTGAAACAAAAAAAATCAACTGTTTTGTAGAAAGGTCGTTTTTTTGGCCTAAAAATTCAATTTTTTTGTTGAAAATTCTATTATTTTCGTAGAAAAATCAACTACTTGTTTGAAAGTTAACTTTTTGGTCGAAAATCCATATTTTAAGGTTGAAAAATGATATTCTCAGGTTAAAAATTCAACTGTTTCCTAGATAATTCACCTTTTATTTTTTTAAATTCAACAATTCGGTTGAAACTTTCTTTTATTTTCTGGGTTAAATATGCAACCGTTTGGTTGAAAATAAAATGTTTTTTTTTTTGCGGATTTAACCATTTTGTTTGAAAATTCACCTTTATTGGTTGAATCCAACCGTTTTTTTTTTAAAATAAAAATCTTTTTTGGTTGAAATATGAACTTTTACATTTTTTTTACACTTCATCCTTTAAGTTAAATTCGACTTTTTTTATTTAAAATTAAAATCTTTTATTTATTGAATTATCAACTACTATGTATATTTTTGTTGAGAATTTTATTAATCCCTTTTGATACCAAATTTAACTGCTTGCTTGATAGTTGAAATTCCTTGTTGAAAATGAATTTTTGTTCGTTGAAGATTCATCATTTAAGTTGCAAATTCAACTAAGTTGTTAAAAATTTAATTATTTTGTTAACAATATTTTTTCTTTGAAAAATACATTATTTTGTTGAAAATGTAAGATATTTCGACTTGAAATCCTAAGTATTTCATATTGAATTCAATATGGTAATTATACCTAATTTAATTTTTAAAAATGTATTCCCTTATTTTCGTGAAAAAACCCTGTTTTTCCTGGTTGGAGAGGATTTTCGGCTGTAACGTCTACTAAAATGTTATGTTCGTATGTTTAATGTTTTATTTTAGGCTTCTATGAAATGAAATCAAAGAAAAAAAAATTATATCAAGGGGGGCGGGTTCATACTTGTGACAAATAAGGGTAGGAGTGAAAAAAGTGTCTAAAATACCGTTTCCTAGTTTCTGAATGACACCTAATAACTCAACGTTGGGTCAAAGTAGAAAATTTAAAATCAGCCCTCTTCGTGATCCAGAGTTCCCAATTTTGGTACACTTGATTCCATAAAAAAAGCAAACACTCCGAAGGTTTCATGAAAGATAAAGGGAAGATAAAATGCAGGAAAAGTCCGCAGGTTGAAGAGAACGGTGGACGCGTGTGTGGCTATCGATCAACCCGGATCCTCCCTCGGTGGTCTCCTCGACTCCTCGAAATTTCTCATCCCCTCGAGTTACTCCGAATTTACCTAACGTAGGCATCTCTCTTCTTCTTCCTCCATCTTCCTCTATCACTATATAACCAAGTAATTTCTTCTCCCTTACTCTCCACACTTGCTTGACTCCTCGACGCCATTTCACCCCGGAGAGGCCTATATCAGTAGCTAGAGGGAGAGAGAGAGTGAGGGTGAGTGAAAGAGGGGGTGGAAGAGAGAGAGGGAGATAGAAAGCTTGTTACAGACGTGACGGACCCTCCGTACCTTACGACGACGAGAAGTGAAGCAAAGGGGAGAGATGCTTTTAGAGCTTGGAATATTCACGAGGCGAGCCTTGGACAAGCGAAACACATCTACTCCGAGCTTAACCGATATCCGGTCTCACCAGCTCGATTATCAGCCTTTGAGATCGCTCAGAAAGTTCAGATAGAGTTTGCACTCTTCCATGAAAATTGAGAACATTCAGGAAATGCTTGTTTATATTCGGCTGAAGTTTCGATCCGCATTGTAAAACCAGTAGCTTGACTGCATTTTTCAGGCTTCGAAGTGTTCTATGGAACTAAAAAATGTATCGAAAAAGTATTTTTGTCCAACCCCCCTTGAAAACTAGTAATGCACTCCGCCGCCGGGCTGAAATGAAACTTCACGCCCGCTACATAAAACTTTACGCCCGCTACATATAAATTTACGCCCGCTAGACATACAATGCACCACGCAAGTGATAATATGGAGGAAATTATCTTTATCTTAAAAACAAATTGTATCGTTGGACCCTACAGTCTCTCTTCTGAAAAGTACGCTATTTCTTCCGTTCACTTATAACCTAAAATTGTCAAGTAAACCAGACACCCTCTATCTGTTTCAATGCTTGTTTTCAAGGAGGTTAGGACAAAAAGTATGGTCCCTATCAAGGGCGTGCGGCTATTTTGCCTCGTGCGATTGCCTCGCTCGCTTCACTCGGGCGGCAAGTTCACACTTGTCAACATAGCCTTCTTCAGGCCCTTGATACACAATATTCTATTTACTGAAGAAAAAAGGTACCTCGGAAATAAACATAAACTATTAAAAAAGTATGGGGCCCTACGTGATTCATGATTTCCAGAAATAGTAAGATATGGGACTTGAAAATAATGGAAATTTTTTGTATTTTAGATGATACACTCGAACTTGAATTTGTGCATGGTTTTGGTTATGACCTTCGACACAAAGCTGGGCTCTCCGAACGTAAACATCAGGGTTGTGTGAATTGACGCCACGTGCCGCAGTTGTCCAGTTAGGCCGTTGGGGTACAGCGCTTTATCGCTACGCTACTGTTTTGTCGCGCATGCCTGAGCACGGCGCGTCCCTCCGCTGCTCCTCTAATCAGAAACCGCCGCGCGGCATCAGTTTTGGGAACGCACAAATCAAGTTTCCCGAAATCCAAGTTCGAGTGCAGGTTGAGAACTTCATTATCAAAATACCCTGATTCTTCCTTGACCAATTTTTCACTTTTCCTGACCATTAACATACAAATACCAATATTTTAATATTGTAATATTTTTAACATAGGATCTCTGATAAACGGAATGAAACAATATTTCAGATACAAAATTCAAATTCTGAAACTTATTCATTCATTCCAAACAAAAAAGCCTTCTACCATAAAAAATGGCTCTAAACGAAACACTTCAATTTTTGATGAAATAATCAAATTTACAACAAAATAAATCAATTTTCAACCTAAAAAGACGAGTTCTCAACAGAAAAGTTTAATAGTTGTTATTAAGAACAAAAAGGACAAAATTTCAACAAAAAAAAATAAAATTTTGAAACCAAGAAGACGAATTTTTAACAAATAAAGATTTTTCAGTCATAAAAGACAAAAAATCGCCCATATTGTTGAATTTTCAAGCTAAAAGACGAATTTGCTATAGAAAAATTGAATTTTCAACTGAAAAGATCAGTTTTATCAAAATAGTTGAAGTTTCAACCAAAGAGATGAATTTTCAACTAAAAATATCAATCTTCAAAAAAAAAAAAAAAATGATTTCTGAACAAAGTGGTTCAACAAAAATTTTCAAAAAGAATAGTTAAATCCTCAAACAAAGAAGATTAACTTTCAACCAAACAGTAGCATTTTTATGCAAGGAAGATGACATTTCTACTAAAACAGATAAATTTTCAAATAAAGAAGATGAATTTTAAAAACATTTAATTTTTTTCCAACAAAAATTTGTATTTGACCTTTCAACACCAAAATATGAGTCTTAGATAAGAAGTAAATTTTCTACGAAGATACTTGAATTTTTAACCACAAACAGTTTAATTTTCAACCGAATAGTTGCATTCTTAACCAAAAAGGATGAATTTTCCAGTAAGAAGATTAATTTTGTATTAATTTTCTAAGGGTGAATTTTCAAAAAAATACATGAATTTGAAGCGAGAAAAGATCAAATTTCAATTTTCAACCAAAAATGGAAACGCTAAATTTTAAGTTCAAAAAACTCATTTTCAAGAAAACAAAAAACGAATTTTCAACGAGTTCAATTCAACTGAAAAAGACAACTTTTCAACGAAAGAGAGTTGAATCCTTAAATAAAATAATGAATTTTCAACAAACAAGATTAATTTTCTATCCAAATAGACGTATTTTCAACAAAATGCTTGAATTTTCTACCAAATAGTTGCATTTTCAACTTATATAGGAAAAATTTTCAACCAAAAATGCTATACAAAAATTGAATTTTGAATTGAAAAGATCAATTTTTATTAAGATAGTTGAAGTTTCAACCAATGAGATGAATTTTCAACTGAAAATATAAATCTTCAACAAAAAAATGATTTCTGAATAAAGTGGTTCAACAAACATTTTCAAAAAGAATAGTTGAATCCTCAAACAAAGAAGATTAACTTTCAACCAAACAGTAGTATTTTTATGCAAGGAAGATGAAATTTCTACTAAAACAGATAAATTTTCAAATAAAGAAGATAAATTTTAAAAAAATTGAATTTTCTTCCAAAAAAGATTTCAGTTTGACCTTTTAACACCAAAATAGCAAAATATGAGTCTTAGATTAGAAGTGAATTTTCTACAAAGATACTTGAATTTTCAACTCAAAATAGTTCAATTTTTAACCAAACAGTTGCATTTTTAACCAAAAAGGATGAATTTTTCAGTAAGAAGATTAATTTTCTACCGGAAAGGGTGAATTTTCAACAAAATACATGATTTTGAAACCAGAAAAGATCAACTTTCATTTTAAAATATCAATTTTCAACCAAAACAGGGAACTTTAAAATTTCAATTAAGAAAACTAACTTCCAACAAAACAAAAATCGAATTTTCAACTAGTTCGATTCAACTAACAAAGACGAATTTTCAACGAAATAGTTTAATCCTCAAACGAAATAAGGATTTTTCAACAAACAAGATTAATTTCCTATCCAAATAGACTATTTTCAACAAAATGCTTGGATTTTCTACCAAATAGTTGCATTTTCAACTTATATAGGAAAGATTTTCAACCAAAAATGAAATACCTACATTTTCAGAAAGAATTAATTTTTCAGCGAAAAAATTAATATCTAAACAAATAGTTCAATTTTCAATTCAGAAGTTCAAATTTGATCGGAAAAGTTTATTTCCCTATCACAGTAGTTGAAGTTTGAGCCAAAAATATGAATTGACAACAAAAAAGTTAATTTTCTACCAAATAGTTCTATTTTCTACCAAATTGTTGAATTTTGAACCCAAAATTCGAATTTTCTACAAAAGAGTTGAATTTACAACACCAAAATATATGAATTTCCAACAAAAACAAAAGATATTTTACGACAAAATAGTTGAATTTTCAAATAAAATTACGAATCTTCAATCCAAACAAAGATGTATTTCTTACATACTTTGTAAGAAATATAAGTAGTTTGTAATTTCGTCAATTTTTTTAAATTTTATATCTTAGAGATCTGATATTTCTAAATTTATGACTCTATATTTTGTAATTAACCCTGAGATTTCAGCTTCTTTAGGAGATATAGCTAAAAATGATTGAGAAGAGAATTGATATTTTGAAACATTTATTTTAGATTATGAGAAATAAGTTTTTCTATGTGAAGAAATGGTTTAGCTAGGACCAAAACTTACAGGCGAGCTTACATTTTAGCTACTTCATATAATTATGAATATAAAAAAAATTAATAACAAAATCAAAGATTGCCCTTCCGAGAGAATTCGCGTTTTTTCAAAAAATGTACGCCATTTTAGAAATTAAAAAAAAATCAGTTTCTTTAAGGAACTTGAATGAGTGTAGTATATAACACTACAAGAACTTCTGCAAATAATATATTTCATTTTAGGCATTTATAAATATTCATGTAAACCGAATGAAAAATATTCATTTTCTTACAATTCACCGTGGACTGTATTTCTTTTCTTATTAAAATTTTTTATACAAAAAACCAAACTTTTTTCCCCAGATTATTATCAAGAAGTACGAGACTCGTTTTTCGCGAGTCAAGTTATAACGTCAGTCCCACCCGACTTCGGTCAATGAATAGGAAATATGGGAACAGAACACAAAGTCATTTAGGATTTATAACTTGTTGGTATACCCGTTCAAGATTCCATGCCTATTTCTACACTTTTTAGAAGACACATTTTTTCCGCTTAACATATCTGGGCGCTGTGGGGAAAAAATTTTATCAGTTAACCTTCATCGACACCAGACTATGTACCTGAATCGTGAATTTTGTATTCAGGAATCGTCTCTCTCGAATATACATATGTCCTCCAGTTTCAGAGACCCAAGACACGAACCAGAAAAGACTCTTCGACAATCAACAGCGGTCCGTTGATTTTCTGTTTGTCTTTGAGCGTGATTGGCTCCTCGTGTTAGAATGACTGTTCAGTGTTCAGTTCTACTCTGAAACTATGTTGGCCTCCGTTTGTATTTGCCGAAATTGTCCACAAAGTGCAAGCACCACAAGAAACACACTAACACAGACTATTATGAACCCAGGTTCGAGACAATTGAATTCATGAGAGGACATCGAGATTGAAATCCAAGTGGATGAATATTATTTATTATTATTTTTCATTATTATACCAATAAGTCATTTCGCTTTCGGGGTGGGCGTGACTTGCTCGGTGAGGGAGGGAATAATGTGATTTTGAGGCACATGTTCTTTATGCTTGTATTAAGTTTATTCAACATTCTTTGCAAGTCCTCGATTGATTCTGCCAGAAAAATCTTACCATCCGGGAAATCTAACCCACGTACCTTCACTGTTTCGAGATCTACGCCTTCTTCGTCGAAGAGGGCCATTCTTAAACCCTTATCCATAAATATGATAAATAATTACTATTATTTGCACCTTGACAAACATTTCAATGTAACATCTGGGTATCTAGGACATTCCGATTCTAGATACTTCAACATTTTTAAATACACCATTTTCAACTCAAAAAAGCAGGCTAAAGTTTGTAGCCTGCCGAGACTCCTAGAGGCCTAGAGTCTAGAATCCTAGATTATAGGCCCTCTCTAAGACCCCCCTCCCTGCTTGACAAAATGTAAACAAATATTTTACCCCCCCTCCACTCTTTCTGTACGTAATTTTTAGTTTCCAAAAATGTTTTACAAGTTATTGCTAGTAGAATGAGGCGAGGTGACCCAGAACTTCATTTCAAAATTCCCTTATTATTCCTTGGCTAATTTTTCATTTTCCTTAATCATCACCACATCCACGATACGCCAACAGCACGCAGTTAGTAGTATTCCCGGACGTTCACCCATCCAAGTACTTTTTTAAATATATTAATATTAATAATTTTTTAAATAATAGTTGAATTTTCAACCTGAAAATATAAATTTCCAAGAAAACGTTTCACAGTTTATATTTCAATAAAAAAACATGAAATATATACAAAAAAAAAGTTTTTCAAACCCAAAAGACGAATCTTCTCGACAAAAATTGAATTTACAAACAAAAAATATGACTTCAGCAAAATATTATTCTACCACGAAACTGATGCATTTTACCCAACAAACATAACATTTTAAAACCAAAAGAAATTATTTTATTCTACCAAAAAAGGAGAATTTTCAACTAAAAACGATTAATCTCAAAACAATGGAAAAGTTACATTTTCAGTTTAAAAATTAATTTTAAAAAAAGGCTTGCAATGAACAGTTAAATGTTTAACCAAAGGAATAAGCCTTTAATAAAAAAAATTAATTTTTAACAATGTTGTTTAACTTTTACCCAAGCAGTTGAATTTTCAATTTCAAAAGATTAATTTTCAAGAGAATAGTTAAACTTTCAACCGAAAAGATGAATTTTCAACTTTCTTAAATATTAAAAATATAACTCTTAAAAAAAAATAATTTCTTAACAAAGTGATTCAACCAAATCTTTCAAATAAAATAGTTGAATACTCAAGCAAAGAAGAATAATTTTTAACAAAAAAGTTGCATTTGCATAAAAAAAAAGAAAGTTCTACCAAAGCCGTTGAATTTATAAATCAAAAAGATAAATTTAAAAAAATGTATTTTCTGCTAAAACAGATTTTATTTTACTTTTAACGATCAAAGTATGAACTTTCAACCAAGAAATAAGTTCCTAAGAAAAAAATTGAATTTTCAATCCAAAAAGACGAATTTTCACCCAAAAAGGATGACATTAACAAAAATTGTTGAATTCTCTGCCCAAGAGTCGCATTCTTATCCAAAAAAGATGAAATTTTCCTTAAAGCAGATGAATTTTTAATTGAAAAGAAAACAAATGTTCAAAAAATAGTTGAATTTTCATCCAGAGAAGATTCCAGTTGACTTTTCAAGATCATAATATGAATATTTTGACAAAAAATAAGCTTCTACGAACCAAATTGAATTTTTCATCGAAAACGACGATTTTTCCACCAAAAGGGATACATTTTTAACGAAATAGTTGAATTCTCTACCAAATAGTTGAATTTTCATTCATGAAATATGAAAATATGAAATTTGTATTAAACCAGATGAGTTTTTTATAAAAAAAAAGACATTTTTTTTGAATTTGAACTTTCATCCAGAAAAGCTTCCAGTTCATTTTATAACACCAAAATATGAATTTTAAACAAAAAGCAAATTTTCTACGAAATAGTTAAATTTTCAACAAAACAGTAGAATTTTCAACCAAAAGTATGACTTAAACAAAATAGTTTTATTCTCAAGCAACCAGTTGCATTTTTATCCAAGAGAGATAAAATTTCTCTTGGAACAGATGCATTTTTTATTTAAGAAAGAAAATAAAATTCAGAAAAATAGTTCAATTCTCATCTATAAAAGATTTCAGTTGTCTCTTCAATACCAAAATATTAAATTTGACCAAAAAGTAAATTTTCTACAAAATGTGTTCAACTGAACAGTTGCATTTTTATTCAAGAAAGATGAAATATTTCTTTTAAAACAGATAAATTAAAAAAAAATTAAAAAAAAAAGTTAAATTTTCATCCGAAGAAGATTCCAGTTCACTTTCCAACACCAAAATAAGAATTGTAAGCTATGAGTTAACTTTCTGCTAAATAGTCGAATTTTTAACTAGAAAGTATGACTTTTTAACAAGATTGTTAACTTTCCAACCAAACAGTTGCATTTTTTTCAAGAAAAATGAAAATTCTACTTAAATAGGTGAATTTTTTAATCAAAAAGACAAATTTTCAAAAAAAGAGTTGGAT
Organism: Andricus quercusramuli; assembly: GCA_932178445.1. Lineage (NCBI taxonomy): Eukaryota > Metazoa > Arthropoda > Insecta > Hymenoptera > Cynipidae > Andricus > Andricus quercusramuli. The sequence goes on along the minus strand of CAKNXH010000142.1, from coordinate 208,024 downwards.
TTTACGAATACAAATTTTGAACAGAAAGTAAATTTTCCAGGAAATAGTTGAATTTTCATCAAAACAGTTGCATTTTTGTCCAAGAAAGATGCGATATTTCTACTAAAAAAGATGGACTGTTAAATTAAAAAGAAAAAATGTTCAGAAAAAATATTTTTATAAACAAGAACTTTTCTATATATAAAAAAAATTAATTTTAAATCCAAAAGGACGATTTTTCTATTCAGAAAGACGAATTTTCAACAAGCCTATTAAATTTTGGACCAAAAAGATCACTTTCAACAAAGTAGTTAAATTTTTAGAATAATAATACATTTTTAACAAAATATTTAATAAGCAACTATAAGATGAATCATCAAAAAAAAATGTATATGAGTTTAGAGGTCTGTTTTTTAATTGTAAATCTTTTTCATGCTTATTTTGCATACAATTATTCATGGTAAAATAGATTTCTTTTCGATCTTAATTAAAAAAAAATGAATTTTCAACACAAAAGATCAACTTCCAAACAAATAGTAGAATTTTCAATCAAAAAAATTATTTCTAAAAAAAAAATTTGATATTTCAAACAAAAGGATACTTTTATTTCAAATCAAAAACTGTTGAATTTTTACAAAAAGACGAATCTTCGAACCTTTTCAACTTACTAGTCGAATTTGTGAACCAAAAATATGACTTTCAACAAAATAGTTGAATTTTTAGGAAATTATTATAGTTTCAACGAATATTTGAATTTTCAACTGAAAAAATATTTTAATTCTAAGTAAAAAAGTTAAATGTATCCAAAAAAGATAAATTCTCAATAAAAAATATAAAAACTGATATTTCAACCAATAAAGACAAATTTTCAACCAGATAGTTGAACGCTCAAAGAAAAGAGATGAATTTTTTACCAAAAAAGTTGCACTTTTAATAAAAAAAAAGATTAAATTTCCACCACCGCATAGATAAATTTTCAAACCAAAATGATGAATTTTCAACAAAAGAGTTCAAAAAGAAAAATTTTTCAGTCAACAAAAAAAATGGCACGCGAATTGTTCAATTTTCAAGTCAAATAGGCGAATTCCGAGGCGAAATCTGTACATAACAGTAGAATTTTCAACCCAAAAAGAAAAGTTAATTTTATTTAAAGTTAAAGTTAATTATTTAAAAAAATGAGTTTTCAATCAAATAGTTCCACTCTTAACCAAATAGTTGAATTTTCATTCAAAAAGATTAGTTCTCAACCAAAAATATATTAGTTGGTATTTCAAACAGAAAAATATTTTAATTTCGAATAAATAAAATCAATTTATAAAAAAATTAATTCTTAACAAAAAAGGTAATATTTGATATTTCAATCAAAACAGATTAACTTGCTTTTAACCAAAAAATTGCATTTCTAGTCAAAAGAGATCAGATTACTATCAAAAGAGGTGAATTTGCGAACCAAAATGACGAATTTTCAGCGAAAGATTTGAATTTTTCACCGAGAAATATTTTTCAGTCAACAGAAAAAAAGGGTTAACCGAATTGTTCAATATTCAAGTCAAAAAGGCGAATTATTCACAAAAAAGTTGAATTTTCAATCTCGAAAATATAAATTTTCAATTAAATTTTTGAATCCTAAACTAAAACATATTAAATTTAACCAAGCAATTGCATTTCCATTCAAAAATGATTACATTTCTATAAAAAAGATGACTTCCAACCGAAAAGATATACTTTCAACATTACATAGTTGAATTTATGAGTCAAAAAGCTAATTTTTTGCAAAATTGTTGAATTTTTGAACCAAAAAGATGCATTTTTTGCATAACAGTTGAATTTGCAACCCAAAAATATGAATTGTCAACTAGAAAATTAATTGTTAACCAAATAGTTGAATTTTAAACTAAAACAATTTTGAATGAAAAATGGAATTGTTGAATTTAAAGTTTAAAAGATTTTTTTTTTTCAATAAGATAGTTAGATTTTCGTACAAAGAGGTGCATCTTTAACTGATAAAATGAATTGTTAACAAACTAGTTCAACCTTCAACCAATGGGAATAGGGGAAAAGCTTTTTGAGAACGTGTCGTGCCCCGAGGCTTGCAGATCGGAAAAAGCTCGCAAGGCGAAAAAAAATTTGCGGATCGAAAAAAGCTTGAAAACCAAAAAAGTTCACAAAGTTTGCAAAATGAATAAGGAATATCAACAGAATTATTATTGGTATCAACAGGAATTTTTTATTTCAAAAAGAATTATATCTCTCCATTTCAATTTTATTTGAAAAGTCTTTCCCTAAAATTGAAATAAATTTAAGTAAAGAGAGACTTTTCAAAGTAAATTTTTTTCTTTCATGTGAAATTGATCAAAAATCATGTTTTCAAAGAAAAAGGTACAGTGCAAGTTTTACAATGGCTGCGAGTCGCGTGAGATTTTTTTGGCTCGATCCGTATATGAAAAGCTCGTGAGCTTTCCGCTCACAGCCAAAATTAATTAATTATAATGAATTAATTTTCATTAATTAATGGCATTCAAGCTATAAAGCCTATTGTACCACACCCGTGTTGTTTCCAATTTTTTGGAAATATGCTTCTCAGGTGCCGGGCGTACCCCATTGCACAGTGAATGACGCGGACCTCTTTGCATAGCAAAGTGAGCCTCGCCCCCTCTGCAATCCGGCAGCCTCCCTAGCTAGTTCTGAAGCCACACAGGAGAGGTGGTATTACCTGAAAAGTTCCCGGAATTTTTTTAATGGATATTGTGCAGAATGGTCTCCTGAATCCAACGGTATGAGGTTCTTTTACGAAATGACGGACGTTTTCTAGATATTGTTAATTAAACATTTCTTCATAAATTACGCTGTATCTTCTGAAATTATCGACATTTTAAGAAAATTTTTTCAGAAACTATTACGTCATATTGGAATCAATAATTTTTTTCCTGTGCAATTTTTTGTCTGCCTCATAGTTCTTGTAAAACTATGTTTTGGTTCCTAACATTATGAATATAAACAATTTAAACATCCATTAATAATCAATTTTTCAAATACTAAGTTCCAAAAATGTGTTAAAACTTGAATAATAAAGGATGTGTAAATTGTTTATATTCCTAATGTTAGGAACCAAGACATAGTTTTGCAAAAAATATGAGGTAGACAAAAAATTGCATGCAACAATAATTGTTGATTTCAATAAGACCTAATATTTTCAGAAACAATTTTCTGAAAATGTCGATAATTTCAGGAGATACAGCATAATTTATGAAAAAATGTTTAATTAACAATATCTAGAAAATGACCGTCAGTTAGCGAAAGCACCTCATACCGTCGAATTCAGGAGACCATTCTGCACAATATCCATTAAAAAAATTCCGGGGACCTTTCAGGTAATAGCACCTCTCCTACGTGGCTCCCGGACTAGCCAGGGAGGCTGCCGGATTACAGAGTACGCGAGGCTCACTTTGCTGTGCAAAGAGGTCCGCGTCATTCACTGTGCAATGGGGTACGCCCGGCACCTGAGAAGCATATTTCCAGAAAATTGGAAACAACCCAGGTGTGACACAATAGGCTTTATAGAATGAACGCCAGGGGGGGGGGGGGGGGGCCCCACCCCCTCCCCAACCCCCATTACAACCTAACTAACTAACTTTAGGAAATAAAAATCCAGAGACGTGAAGGATTCACTGGCAGTAATCATTAATGCCTCTTCCGAGTTCATATTTGTTGAAGGAAGTTGGCTATATGAGGTTCTGACCGTAGCAGAAATTCGGAAACTTTCCAGCTTCCACCCCTGTATTAAAGATTTTGCGTATGAGGGTAGGTGTTTGCTCAGCTTTAGAATGTGTGCTTAAATGTTTGTGTATTCGCGTACGAATACGAATACGAATACGAAGATGAGAGAGAGGGTGTGTGTGAGTGATATGAGGCCCTGCAGGAATTCAGTAGCAGGCGTAAATTCTGCCGTGCTTCTCCAGTCGTGGCTCTCCCCTACGGTGGACTTTAGAGTCCACCCTTACCACCCTACCCACCCCCAACCACCACACACGGCCACCCCGTTCTCTGCTCATCGCCGCTACCGCCTTCAGTGACAACATTCTGGAACCAAGAGAGGGTGACCAACCCCTCTGCGAAGTCCAGTGATGCTCAAGCACACCCTCAATCACTTGACTTTGTTCGCGACCTAAAAACGCACTCATTCACTTAGAAAAAAGTACCTACTTAAGTAGATTAAATTACATAGAATGTAGATCGATCCTTTTTTTTAAATTTATTATTGCAAGATTGGAAAAGTCTTCTGAGCTTCAAATTCGTTTATTTAATTGTCATGTGACACTTAAGGTGACCCCCTCCTAATTTTGAATACGAAATATTGACGTAATTTTATATAATTGTTAATCGAACAATGAATAATGAGTTTAAACTATTTGATACTAGTATGAGGATACTTTTAATTAGATTCTGTAGACTTTTTTTCTATTTGAGGATATTATTATAATTGGAAGATTAATTCAGATGGCAGATTGACTTAGCAGATTAGGGCCCGTTCTAAAGCTCTTTTTGCTTTTTTAAAACAATTTTTTTTTCTTGTTTTCAAGAAACTTATCCTTTTTTTTAGTTTTTCGCTTATGTGTCTTATATTTGACCTGAATTAATAGAACCCAGTAAGAAAATCTAACTATTCTTGTTTAAAAGTTTTTTTTTCTTTTTCTTTTTTTTTTTGATTGAAAACTCTACCCTTATATTTTTCGTTCGCACTACTATTTGGCTGAAAATGTAACTTTTCGTTGAAAAGACATCTTTTTGTTCAAAAATTCAACCACTTAGTTGAAAATGTAACTACTTCGTTAAAAATTATTTTTTTTGGTTGGAGATTCATCTTCTTGCTTGAAATATTGACTATTTTGTTGAAAATTCGTTTCATTCTTTGTTGAAAATCAATTTTTATAAATAAAAATGTTACTATTCCCTTTGTCAATAAAAGCTCATCTTTTTTCGATTGAAATTCAACTATTTGGTTGAAAATTCATCTTTTTTTGTTGGAAATTCAAGTACCTGGGTAAAAAATACATTTTCCTGTTAAAAATTTAACTCGTGGGATGAATTTTGGACACTTTCCTTTTTAAAAATTGATTTTCTTGTTTTAAATACTCATCACTTTAGTTTGAGAATTTAACTGTTTTGTTAAAAATTCTTCTTTTTTGGTAGAAAATTAGTCTGTTTTGGTTGAGGATTCGACTATTTTGTTATTAAGAATTCGTATTTTTTTGTCGAACCAACTGTTTTTAATTTAAAATTAAATTTTTTTTTCAAATATTAACTATTATACGTTTCGTTGAGAATTTTGTTGTTGTTGAAAAATTAAGTAATCATTTAAAGTTGACCTACTTTGTAAAAAAATTAATTTTTTATAGAAGATTCGTCCTTTTTGTTGAAAATTCATATTATTGACTGAAAATTGAACTACTATAGTAGGAAATTAAAATATTGATTTGAAAATTTGATTATGCTGTTGAAAATTAGTTTTTCTTTTTGGTTGAAATTTTTTTTTTTTTATCTGAAAATGTAGCTACTGCATACATTTTTGTTTAAAAATTGTCCATCATAAGTTGAAAATTCAACTATTTGGTAGAAACTTCGCATATTTGAGTAGAAAAATAATCTCGTTTGCTGAAAATTCATTTTTTTGGTTGAAGATTCAACTATTATGTTAAAAATTAGTTTTTTTTTTAATTGAACTCATCTGGTTGAATATTCTTTTTTTTTTAATTAGTTTTTTTAATGTGAAAATTTAACGATTCCATTTTCAATTAAAAATTGACCTTTTTTGAACATTTATCTATTTGGTTGAGGATTCAACCATTATTGATTGAAAATTCATCCTTTCGGGTTTAAAATTCTTTTTTTTTTTAGAAAATTAGTTTTTGGATGAAAATGCATCTTTCTTCGTTAAAAATGCAACTGTTTGGTTGAATATTAATCTCTTTTGGTCGTAGATTTACGTACATAGTTTGTTGAAATTTCTTCTTATTTTGTTGAATCAACTGTTTTTTATTTCAAATTGGAATTTTTTTATTGAAATACTAACTATGACATGTTTCGTTTAGAATTCATTTTTTTAATCAACTGCTTGGTTAAAAGTTGGACCACTTTGTAAAAAATTCATTTTTTTAGCTGAAGATTAATTTTTTTTGGAAATTTCACTATTCGGTCGTAAATTAACTTTTCTGTTGAAAAATCATATAATTATTCAACAATTTGGTAGAAAATTCAACTATTTTATTAAAAACTCGTCTTTTTTTTTAATTCAACTGGTTGAGAATTCTTTTTCTGTTGTTGTTGTTAAAAATAAGTTTTTTAAGTAGAAATTCAATGATTCCATTTTTGGTTGCAAATTCATTGTTTTTTAATTAAGTCTTTCTTGACTTTTAGCTTGAAAACTTAACTATTTTGTTGAAAATTCGTCTTTTTGTTGAAAATTAATCTTCTTGGTTGGAAATTCATCTTTGTACGTAAGAAATTCAGCTATTTGGTAAAAAATTTTACTATATTGTTGAAAGTTTAACTATTTCTTTGAAAATTCAACTATTTCGTTAGTCATCTTTCTTGGTTGAAAATTCATCTCTGTTGGTTAGAATGAAGTTTTTTGTCGAAAATTCAATCTTTCGAGTTACAAATTCGACAATGTTCTAATAAATTCCTCCTTTCAGCCTAAATATTCATCTATTTATTAAAAAATACAATTACTATATTTTTTCGCTGATACAAGTTGAGTTTGATTAAATACTCAAAGTTAGTGTGAAATGAATATATTTGTTCATAAAAGTTGTCGAACTTTAAAAATAATGATTATTTCTAATGTTTCCTTTCTTTTTCTGCCAACAAAACATGAAAAAAAAATTTTTACAGAGTTAAAATTCCGTTTTTTTGAATTTGTTTCGAAACAAAAAATTTAAATATACACAGAAAGAACAGCAAATAATTTTATCTATCTTCTCGACCAATTTCCGCAGATTCGTGGAGAGGAACGACCCTCGAGTAAAAAAAAGGCAGCGAGTCGATTGGTCGGATCAGGAAGCAACGAAGCGGAGAACATTCTGAACTCGGTAAGTGGCGTATGGAGATATCCAAGCATCCAAGGGGGTTGAATGACTCAGGATGGTCGAAGAGAGAGCGAGAAAGATGAGGAGAGAAGGAGAGAATATTTTGGAAAAGGGAAAGAAGAGGGAGAGGAAAAGCGAATTTTAAGCTGAGAGTAAACGCAAATATAGATGAGTGGAAATTCCGGCAGAGGTAAGGAAAACAAGGTAGAGGATGGAGGAGACTATCATATGAGGGCTGAAGAACCTGAGAGCAAAAGATAGCAAGGGAGGAAGCGGAAGGTGAAAATGTGGACTTGGATGATGACTATCTTTCAAGCCATTCACCTCTAAAGCTCAACCCTTTATTCAAAATACGTCAATACCAAGGACTTAAGGGTGGTGATAAATCCTGGATTTTGGAAAGCAAGTATGCATATTCATTCTGAATTGCAAGTTCGAAAAGAAACTTTCGAAATTTTCAGAAAAATCATTTTTCGACCTAACTAATTATATCTAATCCTCTTATTTCCTCAAATTTGAAAAATGCCCTGAAACATCTAGAATCGAGAATTTTGACCCAAGTTTTTCCTTTATCCTCTATTTTTACAAGCTTTTGATCAATTTTTTAAAAATTATCAACAGAAAAATACATTAGAAAACAAAAAGCTTTCAAAGAGATACCGTTAAACGGGGTAATTGCGGACATGTGGGGTAAATTCGGAAACCATGAAACTACCTAAATGTATAGGAGAAATTACACAAAACTGTTACAAGAATCTGAAATCAGTTATGGATTCTGGTTGAAATCACCCACTGTATAAAAACAGGAAAAATAAGGAGATATTTCAAAAAAATATAGAAATAAATTCTTTTAAATAAAATTGACTAATTTTGAATTTTACTTTAAACGCTTCAGCTTCACTTTCCTAATATTTCAAGTAAAAATATTGCATTTTTAATAAAATAGATGTATTTCTACCAAGAAGATGAGTTTTGAACCAAGAAGATTAATTTTTTACCGGAAAAGGCGAATTTGCAACCAAAGACATAAAATTTTAACTAAAATGATTATTCTTCAACCAGCAAAAATGAATTTTTAACAAAAAAGTTCAACCATTAACCAAGTAGTTGAACTTTTAACAATAAAAAATTGAATTCTCAACGAAGAATGTAATAGTTGATATTTAAACTGAACAAGAATTTAATTTCAATTTAAAAACAGTTGAATTTATTAAAAAAAGACGACTTTCAAACAAAATTATTAATTTTCCAGAATTTTCAAGCCCAAAAGACTTTAGAAAAAAACTTAAATTTCAACCAAATAGTTGAATTTTCTACCAAAAGAGTTGAATTTCCAACCCAAAAAGATGAACTTTTGATAAAATAGGTTACATTTTCAACCAAAGAGATGAATTTTCAACTAAAATGATGAATCTTTATCCAAAAACTTAGATTTCCAACCAAAAAAATAAGTTTTGAACCAAGAAGAATAATTTTCTACCAAAAAATACGAGTTTTCAACCAAAGAGATGAAAGATGAATTTCCAACTAAAATTACGAATCTGAAACTAGCAAAAACGAATTTTTAACCAAGACTTTCCAACTCGTTTTTCAACAAAATAGTTCAAAATATTTAATTTTCCAAAATTTTCAAACCAAGAAGATTATTTTTCTACAAAAAAGTTGAATTTTCAACACTAAAATATGAATTTTTAACAAGGAAGTTATTTTTCAAACAAAATAGTTGAATTTATAACCTAAGAAAACGAGTTTGCGACAAAATGGGTACATTTTTAACCAAAGAAATAACTTTTTAATTAAAATATTAAAGCTTTCGAAAAAAAAATTTTAAAAGAAGTTCAACCTTTAAGGAAGTAGTTGAATTTTCAACTAAAAATTATGAATTCTTAGCGAAAAATATAATAGTTGATATTTAATCCAAAGAATATATATTTTTTTTATTAAAACCAGTTGAATTTATCCAAAAAAGATACATTTTAAATAAAAGAGTTGAATCCACAATCTAAACAGATTAATTTTCAACCATAGGGTTACATTACTAACAAAATAAAAGTTGACTTTTCAACTATTAAAAACTTCCAAACAAAAGAGATAATTTTCCAAAATTTCAAGCCAAAAAGACTTTAAAAAAAGTTGATTTTCAACCAAATAGTTGAATTTTCTACCAAAACAGTTGAATTTCCAACCCGAAAAGACGAATTTTCGACAAAATAGGTTACATTTTCAACCAAAGAAATGAATTTTCAACTAAAATGATGATTCTTTATCCAAAAACTTACATTTTCAACCAAAAAAAACGAGTTTTGAACCAAGAAGAATAATTTTCTACCAAAAAAGACGAGCTTTCAACCAATGAGATGACAGATGAATTTTCAACTAAAATTATTAATCTTAAACTAGAAAAAAACGAATTCTTAACCAAGACTTTTCAACAAAATAGTTCAACAAAATAGTTAATTTTCCAAAAATTTTCAAGTAAAAAAGATTATTTTTCTATAAAAAAAGTTGAATTTGCAACACTAAAATATGAATTTTTGACAAGAAAGTTAATTTTCAACCAAAATAGTTTAATTTATAACCCAAAAAGATGAGTTTATGGCAAAATAGGTATATTTTTAACCCAAGAGATGACTTTTTAACTAAAATAATAATTCTTACGAAAAAAAATTTAACAAAGAAGTTGAGCTTTTAAGGGAGAAGTTGAATCTTCAACTAAAAATTATGAATAATTCTTAACGAAAAATATAATAGTTGATGATTAATCTAATTTTTTTATTAACAGTTAAATTCATGCAAAAAAGACAAATTTTAAATAAAATAGTTGAATCCTCAATCAAAACTTAATATTTTTCAACCAAAGCGTTACATTTTTTGAAAATAACAGTAAATTTCGAACAAAGGAGACGAACTTCAAAATCAAAAAGTCAAATTTTCTAGAAATGTTAGTTTTGAACCAAATAGTTGAATTTTCAACCAAAAAGTATGAACTTGCAACAAAAAACCGCAACTACTCATTTGAAAGTTAAACTACTTTGTTCATTGATGAGATAGAGTAAGATTCGACTAAAACCCTCTTTTCCCTAATCGTCTTACGGTATTTTTGGATGACCCCTAAATAAATTCACGAAAACAGTTTAGTCGGCAAACATTGTGTTAGAGGGGTGATAGGGGGGCCCCCCCCCCCCCAAAACTTATAGACTCTAACAAAGGGGGATACATGGTTTAAAATTTCAGAACAAATAACTGAAAATAAGGTCTGATAATTGGGGCGTTCAAATTTGTCAAGGAAATTAAGTGGCCTCATGTACTTTATGTGCCTGATATACAAATTTTCACTTTTTAAATTTGGTATCTTAGATTGGGGGGATGCCTCCTCCCTTCCCGTGGATCCGCCCTTGCTTCAAATTATGAAAAAATAAAAATAAAATATTCAAGTAATATTTTTGAAGTAGTTTTAGTTTCAATACGGGCGGGATGCCCATGGAGAGCTTCCCTGGCGCTCAAGCTATAAAGCCTATTGTGCCACATTTTTGAAGTAACTTTAGAAGAAAAATATCTGAGGGGTATAGTGCTTGAAGGTTTGAGGGTAGTTTTCTATCCCTGGCAAATTTTAACTTTCAAGAAGACATGTTATTAGAAAATAGGGGAGGTGAGATAACGGCAAAAATGTTTTGTTTTTTTTTACCACTCTGGTGAGTACTCAATCCTGCGGAAATGTCTAATATTCAAAAGTGGATTTTTCTCAATTTCTCAGTGGGGTTTGGTCATTTTTTGTAGATCGCCCAGTGAAATTGGTTTCTCCAGCCGATAGGATAGAAAAGACGTAACAAAGCAGAAGCCAAAGGAATTGGTTCTCATCTCTTTCGACTGATTTTTCAACCCTCCTGAAAATATCAGGAGTTAGAGGAATTTCGATTTGGAAGAGTACCTTTTCAAAGAGGAGCAATCCTGGTGTAAATCACTTCTGCTAATTCCATGGTTGAGCGACAGCCGACTAATTTTTGCTGCAGGCTCATTGACTACATTGACGGTCCGGCATGCCGGCCTTGGCGCTATCGTTGATATTATAAATGGCATTGTGTCAGTGTGTCAGTCTAAAAAATCAACCGATTGCTTAAACATCTCAACAGTCGCGACATATCGAAACGACTGACTGACGGATCGATTATAATAATACTATACTCGAAAAATATTCCAAGCTTCATAATGTGTGTCTGTATTTTTGAGGAGCTCTTTAATTATCTCTTAAGCCGACAGGAACAACTTTTTTTTTCGTCTCAGCTAGATTAGAATTGTAAAAATGTTACAGTTGATAGATTCAAATACTCAAAACGTCTGGGGTGAGAAGGGAGTCTCTTATTTCATCATTAATTATGGATAAAAAGATCTTTGCTTGATTTTTTCTTAGATTATTGTTATTCAATTCTTCATTTTGTCTTCTTACTAATTTAATTTGTCTTCGGAAATATGTAGTCATGTTCATAATGCATTGGTATTCATTATTCTTATACTAGTATGATTGTAATAATATGTAGTATCCTTCTCTTAAAGATAGGTGTGTCACGAAAATCTCGAAAGCATTGTTGTTGCTTTTCCTCGATGCCGATTGGGTAATTTTGAAAGCTTGAAGGAAAAAATGTTGCCAAATTCACGCATACATAATCAAAAATTGGGTTTCAGTAGAAGGGCAGTGACAAATAATGTAACATTTGTGTGTAAAATTCTCTGCCGAGCAACAGCTTCTGGACACCTCTTTTTTAAAGACTGATCAAGTTCTCTTAATTTTAATTATGCAAGAGTTAAAAAATTTCCTTCGAAAGCGTTTAAAGCTCTTAAAATTACGTATAAAATAAGACCAGGATGAAGACAATTTGTTCATTTTTGACGTATATAGTGCAAAAATAGTGTGAATTTCAATGTTTTCTTCAATTTTCAATAACTTCTCGAATAATCAACATTTTTTTTAATGTGCTTGGCTCACTTTTAATCTATTCATCCACAGTATCGCATTAGCTAATGCAAGAACTTGAAGGTGTAACAAAAAAATTGGAAGAATTTGAAAACATCTCATCTGTAGGGTATCTTCCTCATAGAGAAAGCATGAGTGATTTCTTTAATAATATACAAAACAAAGTCTTCGTTTCAATCATTTTAAAAATAAAAATTTACAAATAATACAAAATTACAAAATAAGACAAATCAGACAAATCAAATTTTGTATTCAAAATGATAATTTTTGAGCTGGAAGAGGGATGTCCAATAAAGTGTATCTCGAACCAAAGAATTTATGTGCTTGCATCAACTTTAGATTATGTTAAAGAAAAAATGTTTACTATAAAAACCCGTAATTTCAAATATTATGCATTACCATAGCTTTCTTATTTTTCAATCAAATGTATCAATATTATAGGTCAATCGATTCGTGGCAAATCAAAACATTTTTTCTATTCCCGCATCAACTTTAAATTATGAAAATGAAGAAATTTTTATTATAAAAATCGATTATAAATATAATATAAATGACGATAACTTCTTCATCCTTCAATAAAATGTATTAATATTATAGGTCAATAGATTCTTCTCGAACCAAAGAATCTTTTATGTCTCTGCATCAACTTTGAATTATGTTTAAGAGAAAAGTTTTACTATAAAAACCCGTATTTTTAAATATTATGCATTACCATAGCTTTCTTACTCTTCAATCACATGTATTAATATTATAGGTCAATCGAATCCTCTGGAACTTAAGAATCTTTTATGTCTTTGCATCAACTTTGAATTATGTCTAAGAAAAAAGTTTGACTATAAAAAACCGTATTTTCAAATATTATTTTTTCGATTTATACATATAAAATGAGACCAGGATGAAGCCAAGTTGTTTATTTTTGAGGTACATATTGCAAAAATAGTGTGAATTTCAATGTTTTCTTGAATTTCTAATAACTTATGGAATAATAAAAACTATAATATGATAATGTTATTTGATAACCGTTTTCCTTCCGCTTCAATAAAATGTATTAATTTTGTTTTGTTTTACTATACTTACTATGCTATACTTTATGTTAATAGATATAAAGATTTATTATGTGTCCAATATACAATATATCCACGAGATAATTAATTATGGTTATTGATTAATTAATTGAATTAATAAATTGAAATATTAAAATCAAGAGAACTCAATTAGTCATCAAAAAAGAATTGTCCAAAAAACTTCGGCATGCAAAAATTTAAGGTCGAAAGTAGTGTAATTAAACAAAAAATGCGAATTTTCAACAAAAGAGTGGAATTTTTAACCGAGAAACATTTCTCAATCAACTAGAAAAAAAATCTCATCCAAAATGTTGAGTTTTCAGGACCTGAAGACGAATGTTTAAAAAAAAGTTTAATTTTTGTATGAATTTTTGACTGAAAAAGAAGAGTTAAAAAAATGAATTTTCTAGCTAAAGTAAAATAGCTAAATTATTAGTGAAAAAATCATTTTTAACAAAGAAAAAATAAATTTTCAACAGAATTGGTTGAATTTTCATCCAAAGAAATATACTTTTCACTCAAATGATGCATCTTCAATAAAAAAAATTAACTAGAAAGTTTAATTTTTAACTCAGAAAATGAAGTTTCTACCAATAAAAGACAAATTTCCCAGAAAATAGATTAATTTTAAGGTGAAAAAGATCAATTTCCATTGCAAACAACTGAATAGATTAATTTTCCTGTGGAGGATCAAGTTTTTAGGCAAATAGAATAAATTTTCAACGAGATAGTTAAATTTTTAGTCAAAAAATTAATTTCTCATTAAAAATTAATCTCCAACCAAATAAATGAATTATAAATGTAAATTTGAAATTTAAAATTAAGAATTTAAAGATTTTTCGGGTTTCAATCGTGTGCGGAATTATGAATGTTGCCCTGAAGAAGTGAACTGCAATGTTCATGAAACGTCGGCACACGATTGAAACCCAAAAAATCTTTAAATTTGTAATTTTTAATTAAAAAGTTTCGATTCAAAATTTTTAATTTAAAATTTTTTATTTGAATTTATAATAATGAATGATGGTGAAAGTATTACATCTACTATCAAATAAATGAAATTAAAAAGAAAGAATTGTTTTCTACCAAAACAGAATAACTTTAAACAAAATACATTAATTCTTAACAAAATATTTTAATTTTTAATAGAATTTTCAACCTAATATTCGAATTTTCAACCAAAAAAGTGAATTAATCACCAAGAAGTTCAATATACTACCGCAAAAGACAAATTTTCAGAATCGCGGGAGAATAAACGTGAACAGACAGGGCTGAAGTAATCATTTCTGTTGTATTTGGACGCATGACGCAACCTGATGCAACTAACAGGCTGAGAGTGCAGCCCTCGAGCTGCTTGTCACGCCTCACTAAGCATCACCTCTCTTTTCCGGCCTCGCGACTCCTCTCACTAGGAAACTGCAGAGGCCATCAATTCTAGGAATATCGTAAACAGAGGGTTCCTATATCGAGAGTTGAGCGTATTATATTAAAATTAATTTTTTCACAAGATGCTATACCGGATTTCTATTAAATTGAGTTGTACAATCGTAAATAAATAATTTGGAAAACATAAGCATTTGGAAAGTATTTATTAAGGAATCAATAAAACTTGGAATGATTAATTTAATTTGAATACATAGGGGAAAGTGTGGTATGGCGTCAGTGCGGGGCACGGTGACTCTTGCTAATAATGCTCCTGTTTCTTGAGCTTCATATTAGTTTTTTTTTTACATAAAATAGCTTTCTTGAGTACCAAAGAAAGCTATGTTACGTAAAAAAATTAATATGAAAATGAACAAACACGAGCATTATTGGCAAAAGTCGACATGCTCTACAGTGACACCATACCACACTTTCCTCTACCTAGTATAACTATTATTTTTTTCAAAAAATATTTTTTTTTTATTATAATACCACGTAATATTAAATAATTTCTTCTTAATTTAAATGCTAAATCTTTCATCTGGGCAAAAATCTGGAAAATTCAAATTCCTGTAACGGATTTAAAAATAAAATGAACTTTGCCTTGCAAGATTCATTCATTTGCCTTTTGATATTTGTTCGAGACAAAGAAAGCGTTCATTAGGGAAACGCATTAGCGGCAAACTTCTCCCTTCTTCTTCACCTCTCTTTCATCCTGTGCTTCTTTTTCCCTCTTTTCCTCGGACTACGAATAATACTGCACAATAAAGGACGAATGATCCTGTGGGATTTTCGAAAGTTGTAAATGAGTTCGGTGCGTTTGTCCAGAGTTTATCTGAGATCGTGATGGGCGTGTGCAGACTGGATTTGCATCGACATGGATCTAGATGGATTTTACGTGTAAGATGCAAAACAATCAAAAAATTATATTACGCGCCTCTATACAAAAAAAAATGTGCGATTAAAAAAGTGATTTTTCGCATCTGATTAAATTTTAAAACCAACGTCAACTGGCAATCAAAAACTTCAGGGTCATAAAAAATAATAATCTTTTACGAAGCACTTAACAATGTCGAATTAGCATTAATAAATTATTAAACTTATTTATGTTGTTGGTGATTTTTTATAGGTGCAAGTTACAAAAACGATAAATACAATCAGGTACAAATTTTATTTTAACCCAAAAAATAGAACGTCACGGATTATAGGCCGAAAATATTTTCCCTGACCATTAACATTAAAATACTCAACGAAAAATGTAATTCTTGATTTGGGTGGTCCAAAAAATTATTTGTTTGATTTTTCAAAGTCTCAGTCTGACTTTTTTTCAAAGTCTCAGCCTGACAAAATTTTTATAAATATAATTTACCCCCAACTTTGCCAAAACTCACCCCTTAAGAAACTAAAAAGTAATTTCCAAGTGTCTTCTCTGAATTTTATGGAAGTAAAATAAAAATTCAAGTGGCAAATTATACATAAAATTCTATTATACAAATATGAAAAAAATTGGCCTCAAAATAAACATTTTTCAGTTTTCTACCCTTAATAATCCATGAAAAATTACATTTTCTTTCTTTGAAACTGATTAATAAAAATATTCAATTCATATTTCTGTGTACTGAAAGAAAAAGTTTTAAAGAAAGAAAACGTAATTTTTTATGGATTATTAAGGGTGAAAAGGGGCAATTTTTTTAAGGGCACTTTTTTAAGGACCTATTTATTTTTTAACACTTTGGGGTACTTTAAAGGCCGTGCTCTACCTCTAAACGTTTTTTTAATAATCTCAAAAAATTAGGACAATTTTTTTTCACAAAATGAGGAGGTGAGACTTCGGAAAATCAGGAAAATAATTTTGTTGGACCACCCTATTGCTGATATTTCAACGAAAAAAAAGAGATTTTTCTTTCAAATAAAAAGCAGTTGCATTCAAGTGAATAAAGCAAATTTTCAACAAAATAGTTGAATCCTCAACCAGAAAAGAATAATTTTCAACAAGGTAGTTGAATTTTCAATAAAAAGATGAATTTTCCACCACAAGAGATAAGTTTTCAACAAGAGTTTTCATGTCAAAAAGTCATATGTTTTAGAAAACAGTTGACTTAAATCAGAAATGATGAATTTTCAACAAAAAAGTAATTTTCAACCAAAAGAGATGAATTTTCAATCGAATAGTTGGATTACCAAGGAAAAATACATTCATATATTTCTTCAATTAAACCGTTGAATTTACAACCAAATAAAACTTTTAAACAAAAGAGACTAATTTTCAACAAAATATTTAATTTTTTACTCAATTATTGAATTTTCAACTCAAAATGACAAACTTTCTATTGAAAAGGATGATTGAACAACAAAATAGTTGAATTTTTGAACAAAAAGAAGATGCCTTTTTGAAAAAATAGTTGATGTAGGGGACGGTGGGGAGTTGTGGGCCGTGGGGAGTCGTGGACCACCTTAATCTCCGCCATGTTGTGGGTGGTAGGACAGCTTTAACCACTGCCAAAAGACTCTCTTTGTGTGAGCTAACTTTGTGAACTCGACTCATAGTCTCAACACGCGTAGTTAGTATTTCGACATTGTTGATTGAAGAAATCAAAATAAAAGTTTTTGCACAACTCAAGTGATTGATATTTGAAGTCCCGTTCTACAGCAGATTTCAAAGGTACGTTATTGCAAAATATTCCTTGAGCAATTGGCTTTAAATTCAATCAAAAAATTTCGGTAAAACATTCATTATGTGTATGGCAATTCGGTCATTTCATAAATGTCGGCTGTGAGGAGTTGTGGTCCACCATTATTGGGGAGTCGTGGGCCAAACGTTCTTAATGGGTATTTCAATTTTTTAAGTGAAACTTCTTTTCTCTTGTTCTGAAAAGACTTTTGCATTATCTGCAAGGGCACAATGCCCAAGATTTTAAATCGGCACAACACAGTTCACTGCAACATGTGCGATCGTGCTGTGCACTTGAAATGTGCCAACATGAGGACCGGATATTACACTTGCATACATTGTGAATCAGAATAATTTTTTTTTAATCTTTTTAAAATCATTCATTTTTATTTACTTCAACTTTGCTAAACATAAAATACTGGAATATGCCATTTTCTTTTATTTTTTGTCATGGCCCACAACTCCCCACCAAAATCACAAATCAAAATATAATAGTAGACTTTTTTACCAACACGGATTAAGTCTTATTTTTTTTAACAAAACGTTGCATTTACAACCAAATGATTAAACTTTCAAAGAAAAAAGACGAATTTTCAACAAACTATACTGAAAAAATTTTGTTGGGGATTTTTCCCCAAAAATATTGGAACGCAAGATACCCAATATTATAGGAAATTTTTCCGAAAATGAATTCGGAAAAATTTCCAAATTTATTTGGGAATAGTACTTCAAAATTAGGACATTTTCCCAAAAAGAAACGAACTTATATGCAAATTTTCCAAAGACAAATAAAATATTTCTTATGGAAGTGAGAATTTTTCTGAGTATTGGAAAATTTTTAAAATATTGTAGGAATTTTTCATTCCCAAACATGTGTATAAAATTTTCCAAACCGATCGAAATATTCCCATTCAAAAAGGAAAATTTTCCAAAGTATTGGGAAAATTTCCATCTTTTTTAGGAAAATAATTTTTCCTACCCAAAGTTGGAAATTTTACCTACAGAATTGGTGGGAAAATTTCTGAAAATTCATAGGAAAATTTTCCAAATATTTTCGAAATTTTCATTCCCAAACGTGTATATAAAATTTCCTAAACCGATCGAAATATTTCCGTTCAAAAAGGAAAATTTGCCAAAGTATTGAAAAAATTTCCAACTTTTTTAGGAAAATAATATTTCCTACCCAAAGTTGGAAATTTTACCTACAGAATTGGTGGGAAAATTTCTGAAAATTCATAGGGAAATTTTCCAAATATTTTCGGAATTTTCATTTCCAAACATGTATATAAAATTTCCTAAACCGATCGAAATGTTTCCATTCAAAAAGGAAAACTTGGCAAAGTATTGGGAAAATTTCTGAAAATTCACAGGGAAATTTTCCGAATATTTTCGGAATTTTCATTTCCAAACATGTATATAAAATTTCCTAAACCGATCGAAATATTTCCGTTCAAAAAGGAAAATTTTCCAAAGTATTGAGAAAATTTCCAACTTTTTTAGGAAAATAATATTTCCTACCCAAAGTTGGAAATTTTACCTACAAAATTAGTGGGAAATTTTCCGAAATTTTTTACAATGAATTTTTACAAAATAGTTGAAGTTTCAACCCAAAAGGACGGATATAGATGAATTTTTGACCAGAAAATATGAATTTTCAACAAAATAGTCATATTTTCAACAAAGAAGGTAATTTTCAACCAAGAGAAGAAGAAAGAACTGTATTGAAAAGTAAAAAAATAAACTAATTGGTTGAAAATGTAACAAGTTGTCTATTACGTAACCTTTTCACTTCATTTTTGCATCACCATCACTGGGAAAAAATTGAAAGAAACTATAGATAAACAATTGAAACCATTGAAACGAGAAAAGGCAGCAAAAGAAGAAGTTTCTTAAAAACAGAGAAAAAAAAGAGGGCAAAAAAGAATTCTTCAAAAAAAAGGGAAAAGAAACTGCAAGGGAAAAGCTGTAAAAATTATAATTAATTTTTGTCCAGAAAACGAACTTTTCTTCTGAAATATCGAATAAAAATGTTAAAAAGTCTGAATAATCCTTCCACGTATTTAATTAACACATTGAAATATCTCCTTTTCCAGATGAATTTCGTACTAAAAGTGTGCATTCCGAAATTATAATATACACAGGCCCAAACAAAAAATATTCAGTATCTCGGTCAAAATCTGGAAACGACACCCACGTAGATATAGTCATAAGTTTTACCTACATTATTTGAAAACCGAAATCGGTGTTAAAACAACACTTTATTTTTCCTGCGAACAAAGGAATTTCTTAATTAAATAAAAAATGAGTCACGCAAAAAGATAAGCTCACAGCAGGGATTCCTTTTGAGCACCGAAAAATGTTCGAAGACACGCCTTGAAAAATGAGGACATTCCAGGATTCGGTTTTGGAGACGCGATAATTAAGCTTCTAGACAGGTGAACTAGTTTCGCGGAGCCTCTTTGAGGTCGGAAATTATGGCAGGAGAGCAGACGATTTCGTGTTATGCGTTTTCGTGTTGCCATCAAGCTACCTCTGCAGAGGTAGGCTATTTTACTATTTCACTATTTCACTATTCTACTCTTATGGGGGTGGAGCAAAACGCACTGACATCCAACCGACTGACAGTGACTGACATCCGCCTGACGTTTCCAATGATCTCGAATACTCAAAATTAACGGCCTTCAAGAAACACGTTTCAGATTTTAGAAAAGAGCCACTACTTCTGACAAATAGAATCCATACTGGGCTTTCAGAAAAAAAAGTTTCTATATGGAAGAAATATCGACAATGGAATTTACAAAGAAGAAGTTAATTTCTAGACATTCTTAAACGGGAATTTATTGCATTGTCAGACCGAAAAGGCTTCTAAAACTAATGGACTATGTTTTTTCAGAGTGATGGTCACTATAAAATTCGGATTATTATATTAACATTAGGAAACAATGTTTAACTAAAATATAATATATTTTATTTTTCTTGGATTAATATTTATTGCATTCTAAAAATAAATACGGCTGGGAAGTAGGGTAAGGAGCGGCAACGCCGACCGGTAGGGCAAAGGCGACTTTGCTTATAACATCGCTATTATTTAACTATTTCAATATCACATTGCATTAAATACATCTATTTTATTATAGAGATAGTGTTACTTACTAGAATCTTGAAAATTGACGATGTAAAAGAAAAATTATGCAGGAAACAGTTTTGACAATAAAAGAATGGAAGATTCGCTGGCAGAAATATCAAGGTTTCAACATTAATGGCAATACTTAAAGTATGAAAATTTGATATTTCGACAGATAAAACAATATCACACTATGTCATTAAAATAGTTGAACGTAATTCAAGTCAAAAATATATTAAATATCGTAAATAATTGAGGCCTCACCAGTGGGGCAAGCCTGACGAAAATAATAGTTCACACGTGCTTAGGTTATGAAAGTATCATAAGTTTTGTCGACAAGTGATCGGTAATGTAGAACAGCCACTTATCTTCTGGGCTACATGCAAGAAACTATTAAATATTTTTATTTTAAATCCGGTCGGTAGAGCGGGTGTTTTGTATTGGTATGGTAGAAACCTTTGCGCGTAGTCCGTCTTTGGTAGAATGTCAACGCACGAGAGGTTATATCACAGCTATCCCTATTTTTATTAAAAATAACTTATTGTTCTTGCTGGATATATTTAAAGGTAATTTTTTCAGTACACAAAATACCACAGATGCGAACCATTATGTTTTGCCATCTTTAGATGTTTTGATTTTCATAAAAAGCTGCGGTCGGCTTTGCCCTCCAGTATGAGGCAAAGCCGACGAAATACAGCTTGTTGGACATAATTAAATTATTAAATCATTGTTTCATCAATGTAACTAATGCAAATGGAAATATGATATACAATAACGTAGGACTCGAAATGAAAAAAAATGGATCAATTCCACATCTTATTAACTTTAAAAAAATCATTGACTACTAAAGTATTAACTGGTCGGCGCTGCCCCTCCTTACCGTACTACGGGCGTATTCACTATGGGTGTATCTATTTGTGCCCATTTTATGAGCATTTTCCTTCCTCTTAAGTCATAAGTGTCAAATAAATTTGCTTCCTCATAGAGGGATTTTTTCCCTAACATAAGAAAAAAATGTATGCTTTCGATATTTTTCAAGCTTATGTTTCTGTCTTTACGAAAATTTTATTTTCACAAAATCAAAGGGCCCATCAAAATGTCAATTGATGTGTTCTGTTACAATGAACAACTTTTTAACCGACGGTAGTTTCATATTTCAAATTCAAACCTCATTGAACTAAGGTAGCTTTTCTTGAAACTTTCTGAGTAGCTATTGATTAATCAATAATTATGGTTTCGAAAGTTCGCCAATAGATCAACCCACGCGTCTCAAAGACGCGAACAAATATATGATATACATTCTAGTTGTATTCCCAATACTAAATTTTTTTTCCTTATATTAACAAGATGAAAAATATATTTGTTTAATTTTTAAAACGGCGTTGCTAAATCATAAGAGGTCTTAGAAGGTTCGTCAATAGGTCATTCGACGTGTCTCGAAGATGCAAACAAACACGTCAGAAAGTACTTCTGATACTTCTAATATTAACTAAGTTTTTCTCCAATAAACAGAATACACCAATGTTTTTTTTAAACTTCATAAATCGATACTGGTCGGTCATAAATGGTTCACCAATAGGTCAATCGATGCATCTCAGGGACGCGAACAAAAACTCTATGTGTATAATATTGTCGTGTTTTAAATATCAAAGAAGTTCTTCTCATATAACTAGAATAAACAATTTTTTTTAAATCTCATTAATCGTTACCGGTGGGTCAGGAAAAGTTCATCAATAAGACAATAAGTCAATCGATGTGTCTCAAGGACGCGAACAAGAACTCTTCATGTATAATATTGTCGTATTTTCATTATCAACAAATTTTTTTTCATATAAACAGAATAAACCATTTTTTTGAAAGTTCATTAATCAAAACTGGTGGGTCACGAAAAGTTCATCAATAGGTCAATCGATGCTTCTCAAGGACGAAAAACAAGTACTTCGTATTATGAATAAAACCTTTTTTCTTAATTGGCAAAGGGTAATTGCGGGTCATAAAAGGTTTATCAATAGGTCAATCAATGCGTTTTAATGACGCGATATTGTCTTATTTCGAATATCAAAAAAGTTTTCCTTGTATAAACTCGTTGAAATTTTTCTTTTCAAATCTTAAATTCTGAAACTTATGTTCAGAGATGAATTTAAATGAAGATTCAATGTAGCTTCTTTCCAGTAAAGTGTGATTCTGTCGTCCCGAAACGAGCGGAGTTGGAAAATGGGTTGCACTAGTCGTCCAAAAATTTCCGAACGACTAGCCAAACTTATGAAAAATATTCGACTACTCTTCCCGAACTTCAGTACGACGAGACACTATATTTAAATCTCGATATTCATTTATTGTTCCTACGTTCCTTACTTCCTTCTTTCCTGCATTAATGTGTTCCTTTTTTTATCGCGTTCCTGCGCTCTAATTCATTTCCTGTATTCCGTTGTTCCTTTTTTCTTGCGTTTCTACTTCCTACGTTCCATTTTTTAAGCGTTCCTTATTTTCTTTGTTCTAGTGTTCCTTTTTTCCCAGTTTCTGCGTTCCTGTTTCCTGCGTTTTTTTTCTCCATTTTTACCTTGTTTCTGCCTTCCTTTATTCCTGCGTTGTTTATTTGCGTTCCTTCGTTCCTTTTTTCTTGCATTCTAACGTCTGATTTTTCCAGCGTTCCTTTTTTTCTTTTTTCTAGTGCTCCTTTTTTCCTGCGTTCCTTTTTTTCTGCATTCTTTTTTTCCTGTGTTCCTTTCTTTCTTCTTTCCCTCGCTTCTGCGGTCCTTTATTCCTGCGTTGTTTTACTCCTGCGTTCCTTTTTCCTGCATTCCTCTTTTCATGTGTGTAATCTTTCCGTTTTTCTGACGTTCCTGCGTTCCTTTATTCCTTTTTTCTTGAATTCCTGTGTTATTTTTCTCCTTCCTGCGTTTCTTTTTCCCACTTTCTCATTTTCCTGCGTTCTCTTCTTTACTGTGCTTCTTTTTTTAGTTTTTTCCTTTTTTCATGCGTTTAGCGTTTCTTTTTCTGCATTCTTTTTCTTCTTTCTTCCTTTTTTCCTTTTTTCCTTTATTGCTTTTTTCCCTGAGTACCTTTTTCCTACGTTCCTTATTTCCTGCATTCTTGTTTCCTGCGTTCATTTTTTCCTGTATTCCTCTTTCCCTGCGTTCTTTTTTTCTGCGTTCTTTTCCCCCTGTTTCCCGCATTTCTGAGTTGCTTTCTATTTTTTTCCTGTGTGTTCTTTTTTCTTCATTTTTCTACATTCCTTTTTTTCCCTGCTAATTTTTCTTTTTTTCGTGCGTTCCATTTTTCGTGCTTTCCTTTTTTTCTACATCCTTTTTTTCCTGCATTTCTTTTTCTCCCCCCCCCCCCCTTTAATCCTGCGTTAATTTTTCCTTTTTGGTTTGAGTTATTTTTTGCCCGCGTTAGTGCATTCCATGTTTCCTGCGATCCTTTTTCCTCTTTTCCCGCATTTCTGCGTTCATTTTTGCCTTTCTTACTTTTTTCCTGTGCTCCTCTCTTTCTTCTTTCCGCGAGGAAAGAGGAACGCAGGAGAAAAAGAACGCAGGAAGAAAGGACCGCGGAAGCGAGTTCTGCGGTCCTTTCTTCC
>CAKNXH010000142.1:109471-178152 GCA_932178445.1 Andricus quercusramuli | reverse complement strand
TTAAACCAAACAGTGGAATTTTTAGCAAACTAGATCAACTTTCAATGAAGTAGTTAAATTTTCATTCAGAAAAGAAAAATTTTCAAGGAAATAGCTAAACCCTATTCGGAAATTTTTTTAGCAAAAGAGATAAATTTTTCCAAACAAAATTACAGCATTAACACTTTTCAAAAAAAGAGTTGAATTTCCATCAAAAATGTTCGTTATTATTTTTCAACCACTTTGAAATTTTTACCAAAATAGTTGAATTCAACAAAAGAAGACGAGTTTTCAACAAAAAAGCTGAATCCTTGACCCAAATAAGTTAACTTTATACCAAAATACTTGATTTTTCAACCAAAAAAATTAGATTTTTTAATGAAATAAATAAATTTTGAAACGAAAAAGCCGGATTTTGAACTGAGAAAGAAAAAATGTCCACTAAATTGTTCAATTTTCAAACGAAAAATATAAATTTCTTACGAAAAAGTCTCTTTTCAATCAAATAAAATGCATGAATTTTCAACAAAAATAGATAAATTCTGAATGAAAAATATAATATTTGAAATTATTTTGACCAAAAGAGCTATTAATTTGAAATTAAATACTGTTGAATTCAACCAAAAAAGACGAATTTTCAACAAAATAGCTGAATCCTCAACCAAATTAAATTAGTTTTTCACCAAAATCGTTGATTTTTCAAAAACAACAAAATGAGATTTTTGTACCATGAGTGATTAATTTTTGAATGAAAAAGTCGAATGTTGAAACAAGAAAGAAAAAAAATTTCCACCAAATGGTTGCATTTTAAATTCAAGATGACAAATTTTCTGCAAAACAATGGTATTTTAAAATCGAAAATATAAATTTTTAACAAAAAAGTTTCTTTTTAGCCAAATAAAATAGTTTAGTTTTTAAGAAAATGCTTGAATTTTTGATTGAAATAGATGAATCCTCAAGGAAAAATGTAACAGTTGATATTATTTCAAACAGAAAAGGTTCTACTTTTTGAGACATTTTTATGAATAAAATTATCTTTCTTATGTATTAACTTTTAATTTTCAATTTTTAATTTTGAAATATACATCAAAATAAAACTTCCTTAATTTTTGAGACTGAGTTTGTTGACTTTTAACATGAATTTAATTAGTGTCGTGGTGGTTGTGAAAAAATAACGGTTTATATTATGTGACATTTTTTGAAAATTATGATTTCCAAAGAAATTGATTAAAATTAGGGAAATGTAATTGATATTATTGGCAGACGGGTTGAAAATATCAGAGTGGTTATTTAATCAACAAAACTAAATATTAGGATAGGCAAAAAAAAATTTTGTTAAAATAGTATTCTTTTGTTCTAATTATAAAAAAATTATATACGTTTATCAGTTGTTCACTAATGAATGCAAAATAAAGTATAAAAAACGGAGAAGAAGCAAAAAGTGGGAAGTTGGTTTTTGGATTTTTCTCCCTCTCTTTTCCTTTGTTATATATTTGTCCCTAATGAGCCGAAAAGGATATTGTTTTCAGAAATCTATTTTCGAAATCTTACTAATTTTATGCCCTGATTTCTTTGCATTAAATTATTCATACAAAAGTAGATTTCATTTCGATCCTAAATAAAATAAAAATATCTGCAGTATCTCTGAAAAGTGAAGGGATGAGATTACGAGAGGAACTCAGAAACCTCTGATTCCAAACGAAAAGGAAATGCGGGGAAGGGGTGTTTGGCAACAGGTTTCATCCCTCCGGTAAGCAGCACCACCCCTACTACCTTGGAGCTATTAACTTTTCTGAAAACGTACGATTTTTCGTTCACAAGAATCCATTCTATATACGCCCCCTCCTCCCACTACTCTCTCACCGCGAGAATCCGAGTTATGCGTTTTGCGGGAAAACCGGTTTTATCCACAAAATTATAAAGCGGCGCTATACCGAGACTGTATCCCTCTACTCCGACTACACTACACGATGAGAATGAAGAATTTTGACGAGGGCATTTAAATCACGAACCCCTCGATTTAGTTTCACTTTTTAAAACAAAGAAGGAAAAGAAAGTTTGTTTTAGAGCTATTCTTAAAATCAAACGATACCGACTCTATACATTAGTATTGCGTCCACAAAACTTTTCTTTTTCAAAGTATTTATTGCAACTGAATATTCAGTGAAGTTACGCGAACAAGAAAAGACTAATTTTGCAGAAGTCCTATAGAAAATGAGATATGGGTAATTGGTAAATTGAAGGCAAACTTGAAGTCCTAGTAATATAACATTAACTTAGAAACTGGTGCTGATTTTTTTCTAAATTTAATAAATACTTATTATCATCCTCTACATTCTCTACAAAATGGTCAGTTCTTTTTTTCATTTCTGTTCCTATGTACTTTAATTTAATATAAGAAGACCCGAAACGTCATTATCGTACGGCGTCCCAACCTCACTTTGCACAAGGATAAACTGATTTTCTCCTTTTTGTTTAGACAGTAACAGGAAAAACGCTTAACGTATCAAGTTTGTAAACTTCATATGAACATCAATTTAATGTATGTACATTTTTAAGTCAAATAAATAATATTGTGGAAGTCTTGAAGCCTGTCCCTCAATTTTTGTCATTTCAGACGTCATTACCGTTCGTCTTTTTTTCTAGTAAAATACTGTAGTTACAGTTGAGTAATAAGTACAGAAATATTAGGCGTATCGTTTAATACAAAATTTTATATCATTGAGCTTAAAATATTAACTTTCTTTTCTGTGAATCCGATATTAAAACTGAAAAGTGCATCTTGTCAACAAAAACGTCATTCCCGTACATGCGTTAAAAACCATTTTCGGGGTGAAAAAAAATTATAAAAACCATTCCGTTACTTGCTTGGCAGTGTTTTCTTTCATAAGTAGGTGACTTTTTATAATTAAAATCTGTTATTTTTTTATAAACGTCAAAAAAGGTTAAAATTCAACATGTTTTTCGCATCATTGCCGTACGATACAATAGAACCGCGTAAGACTGATTATATGCGGATGCACATGGATTCATTATTATTTCTTATTTTCATAACTGCCCCTTTTGGATAAAAAATTGTTACATTTGATAAAAGATCAATTTCCGTTATGAAATATTTCATTCCTAATAATAATATGATTGCCACTGTAGGTGCTAAAATTTGCCTACAATTTGACAATTACCCATATACCGATATCTTCTGTAAAAGTTGAATTTTCCTGTCAATAGTTAGATGACATCTTTGCTGTTTTTTGGAAAGATATCGCTTTTAATTGACCCTAGTATTATAACTGTAAAGAAGATTTTTCTTTATAGGCATTGGGGTCGATAATATTTATCTATTTTGTATTCTTCAATTATTTTTAAAAAAATATACTTATTTATAAATAAAGTAAAAATTATATTTTTTATTTTTCGTCCCGGTCTGAGTTCTACCTTAGGGACCGTACTTAAAATACGCAACATCTCAAGGGGGGGGGGACAAACATTTTGTTACGCTAGGGGGTCCTTCACTCATGTACGTAATTTTTGCAAATTCGCAAAAACTTTCTCCTGAAGATGATCTTTTTAATTACAAATTTTATTATTTGGTTGCAAATTTAACAATTTTCTTAAAAAGACATAATTTTTTGTACAAATTAAAATGTTTTGTTGAAAATTCGACTTTTCGGGTTAAGAATTCAACTCTTCTCGTATAATATTAACCTTTTGTTCAGCATTCATATTCTGTTGCTGATAAGTCAACTGAAATATTTTTTGGATGAACAATATTTTTCCTGGAAATTTGTCTTTTTAATTTAAAAGTTCATCTTTTTTAGTACAAGTATTGCATCTTTCTTGGACAAAAATTCAACTGTTTTGTTCAAAGTTCAACTATTTCCTGGAAAATTTACTTTTTGTTCAAAATTTGCATTGGTAAAATTCAACTCTTTTTTTGAAAATTTGTCTTTTTGATTTAAAAATTCACCGGTTTTAGTAGAATTTTCATTTTTCTTGGACAAAAAAGCAATGGATTGGTTGGACAGTTAACAATCTTGTTAAAACGTCATACTTTTTGGTTAAAAATTTCGTCTATATTTAGCAGAAAATCAACTTATAGTTTATAATTCTTATTTTGGTGTTGGAAAGTGAACTGGAATCTTGTTTGGATGAGAATCTGATTTTTTTTCAAAGTCTTTTTTTTATTTCATCTGTTTAAAAGAAATATTTCATCTTTCTTGAATGAAAATGTAACTGTCCGGTTGGAAATTTAATTAATGTGCAGAAAATTCACTTTTTGGTTAAATTTAATATTTTGATGTTAAAAAGAGAACTGAAATCTTTTCTGGATGAAAATCCAACTATTTTTTTTTTAATTTGTTTTTCTTTTTTTAATCCAAGATTCACATGTTTGAAGAGAAGTTTCATCTTTCTTGGATAAAAAAGCAACTGTTTGGTTGAAAATTTTACTGTTTTGTTGAAAATTTCACTATTTCGTAGAAAATTTACTTTTTGTTAAAAATTCATATTCTGGTGTTAAAAATGAACTGAAAGCTTTTCTGGATGAAAGTTCCACTTAAAAAAAATGGTCCTTTTCTTATTAAAAATTCATCTGATTTAGTACAAATTTCATATTTCTTGGATAAAAATTCAACTATTTAGTAGAGAATTCAACTATTTCGTTAAAAATTCAATTTTGTTCGTAGAAACTTATTTTTTTTTTTTAAATTCATATTATGATCTTGAAAAGTCAACTGGAATCTTTTCTGGATGAAAATTCAACTATTTTTTTTAAATTTCTTTTCTTTTTAAATGAAAATTCATCTGTTTTAAAAGAAATTTCATCTTTTGGATGAAAATGCAACTATTGGGTAGAGAATTCAACAATTTTGTTGAAAACTCATCCTTTTTGGGTAAAAACTCATCCTTTTTGAGTGAAAAATCATCTTTTTGGATTGAGAATTCAATTTTGTTCGTAGAAACTTAACTCTTGGTTAACAACTCATATTTTCATCGTGAAAAGTCAACTAGAATCTTTTTTAACAGAAAATTTAACTATTCATTTTTAATTCATCTTTTTGAGTTATAAATTCATCGACTTTGGTAAAAATTTCTTTTTTTTATGATTATACCTCATAAATGTTTTTCAATACGAAATGTTTTTTAATACGAATTGTTTCTCATACACAAAATACTACTCTAAATTAATTATCAGATGTTTACATGAATTTTTTAAACAATTTATTATTGTCTTCAGATATTTTCTCTTAGAATAAAGTTAAAAAGGTGCGATTTAAAAAAAAAATTTCACCTTTTGTCCAATTTTCAATTAGAGTGAGGTCAATAAATAATTAAAAATTAAATTAATAAGAATTAAATAATTAAATAAATTTAAATCAATTGATAATTAAAGTTAACAAAATTAAATGCTTAAATGATTTGCCATTATTTTTAATAATATTCAATTTGAATAATTTTAGAAAGTTGTGGTTTTTTCGGAAATTTTCAACTATTCGTCTACTTTTCACTTGGAGTGAGTTAATAATTAATTAAATTCAGCAAGAATTATTTTTCAAACAAATTATCAATGTTAAGAACTATCATCTTTTTTATTAATCCTAGATAGTTGCAGATTCTTCTGAAATTTTAAACTTCTTATTAATTTATAAATTGGAGATCAATGAACTTTTGAAAGCCCTTGCTGTGAATTTGATTGAGTTTCGAAATCTTTCATTTTCTAAACTATAAATATTTCAAAAATCAACAAAGTCAGAAAAGTTTCAATAGACTTTAAATTATTGATTTGAAAATTAAAATTAAACTTTGAATGGATTCAATTTGGAAACTTTATGTATTAACTATTGTTTGTTTGTTGTTAATCTATTGTTTGTAAGCAATAGAGCAAGGGAAACAAAGGTGGATCCGGTTTTAGAATCAATTTGTTTAAAAATACAATTATCATAAAAATTAAGTTATCTCATCGAAAATGTTAGCTTGATCCTTTCTGGTTTGCAAAATACAAATTTTAAATTACAAAAAACTTTTTTATCAGTTTGAAAAAATTGTTGGTCAGGATATGATTTTGATCCACAGGATAAAAATGCAGATCCATCTCAGGAAGCATTACAAATTTGTATCACAAGCTATAAAATTTTTACAAAATGTTCTCCAAATTGCGAGCACTAATGATAAAATGAATTTTAAATAAATATTTACATAATTGTGTGAGAAGAAATATGAGAAAATATCGTCAACTATCATAAACTTTTTCATTTTCGCAAGCACCATAACTTTTAAGGTGTCAAATTGAAGAATAATATGCTTTCGAAAGTTTTTAGAGTCAATTTGATTCAGTGTTAGAAATCTTTCATTTTTGAAATTGGATTCGGCATTATAAATATTTTGAAAACCAACAAAGTCAGAAAACTTTCAAGGTGGCAATCTTTGAATTGTTAATATTTTTCTTTCTTCCAGGAACATCATTCAAATTTCTAAAAATTGTATATCTCTGAAAACAATTTCACAGATACTACAAATTCATTTCTTATTTGTAAACAATAAACCTTCGAGATTTGTCAGTACAGAAATGATCAAATTTTCAATTTTGAAATTACAATGATGCCCTCTATTCAAGAGTTCATTTTTTGGACCACTGTAGGGGACATGTTACCCAATGGAAATTTGAGCTGTATTTTAAATTCTCATTACTAAACGAAAGCAATTAAAACTTTGAAACTTTGGTAAAAACGACTTCAATGTAATTATTTTATGACAGTATTCTATAAAAATCGTTGGTATATGACTTACGTTGATGGCTTTAGCGCCAGGTGAATAAAGACAAAAACGTACATCAACAATTTCTACAAAATTTCTTATTGAAGGTTGCTACAATCTCCCAGCAATTATTATTACAGTATTATTCAAAAAACTATTAAATCATGGAAGTGGGTAAAATGGCCAGGACTCAAATTTCACAATTTGTTGGCAATTATGTCAAAATGTACTAAACAAATACATGAAGCCAAAGATTTGATTCCGTTCTTTGAAGTTCGATTTTTGGTCAACTCTACAAAACGAAATTACCGCAGTTTCTTTAAAATACTTTTTTCTAGAATAAAAACCCGGATGTTTGAATACATTGTATAGGAATTGTAACAATTTTTTATGTGCAATAAAAATATATAAATAGCAGAGCATTATGTGGAATTCCTATTCATTTTGAGACTTTCAATTTTCAGTGCTTCGTGAAGATTTTAAAGTTTCTTTGTGACCACGTACAATGTTCTTTATAGCCATTGTTCGCTGCGCATCGATAATTTGGAACATCCTTGAAGCATTGAGACTGGGCCTTGTTTACAAGATATCGGTGCATCAAGATCGCACCTACAAGAGGGGAGAGATTCGAGGGTGCATTGTGGATGCCACCCTTACTTGGTCGTAACTCAGCTACTTTAGCTTTAGAGATACTGCCGCCACTAGTCTCTTCGGAAAAATAAATCTTCGCTTCCTGGAACACCAGCTCGTTGCTTTGGCTAACTCGGCAAAGAGATTTCGAAGACTGGTTTCTAGGACCAACTCCCATCACTGAAAAGTGAAAACAAGTCCTGCCAGTTCTTCCCAAGTTCACTCACAGCTCCCAGTTTCCTCAGCTCAAAATTAAACAGTTGTGTCTGTAAACAACCTAAGCAAGCACTTTTAATTTCATTTAATTAAAAAAGTATTGTTGTTATACTCTTATTTTATTGAAGATAAAATTTTTTCAAATAAAACTTTAGTAAACTAAGTCAGTGTTACTTTAAAGAATGATTTCAAAGGTATTATATTGAATCGCCAAAGAAATAGGTATGACTTTCAGAAATTTAGAGACAAATTGTCAACTAAATTATATATAATAATTTCCAAATTCCTTCATTCCTTTGTCCACATTAAAGCTCCTATGTTTCCGCATACTTATAGCGTGCTTTTGTCTCCTAATTTATTTTATACCACCCAGTTTGACAGTTTATTAGTATACAAGCTCTGTCTGGAAAGTTTTCGACCTTTTGCTCTTACGCTGTTGTGCTATTGTCAAAAACAAGTAATTACCATTTCGGGGGGACTCTGTGAGACACGCTAATAAGTGACACGAACTTGCGAATCTTTACTCGACACGTGTACGCAGTTGCGTAAACGTATAACCATGTACGCGTCAAATTTCAAAATGACGGAACCAAAAACTTGGTCATTCATGTTCGGACACCATCATTATGTTTCGGAAAGTGTGTGGTGTCTATGTGAAATACTCAAATTATAAAACAAATGGAAAATATCATTGTCTTGTCCACTATATATAAACTATATATAACTTTTCCATCTGGGGTGCGAATGTTATTCAATGTTAATCGTTTAACAGTAGTGAAAGAGATAGAGGAAGAACTCGGGATTCCAAAAACTATTGTTCCGGAAATTTGGAGCGTGATTTGCGGAAAACTGGTGACTGGGTTCCTCGCCACGTCAACGCACTTGCGCATTCTTCGCAGCTTATTCAGCAATTTCTGGTGAAACATTGCCTTACACAACTTTGGCAGCCCCATACAGTTCTGACTATCAAATTCTGTTTTTTACTTCAAGCTGTTGTGAATGAATGGCAATTATTCAGTTGGAATTGGAATATAAAATTCTCATCATGGTAGATCGACATAACAATCATTTTTATCTGACTTCAGGATCATTTAAAATTTGATCCTGTGTTATGAAAGCTCTTTAAAAAATAGCAAATTATAGCTGCTGTTACTTCGTGAACAATAGGAAATTGTTACATTTCCTGTCACTGATTCAAGTAATCTCAAATTGCTTAAGGTTTTTTTAAAAAATAATTTCCAAGAAATAAATCAACGCTGTCATTTTTACTGTTCACAAGTTAATAATTTGTCATTGCAAGTCGGTCAATAAAATTGAATAATTTTCAACTTTTTATCTTGAAAATTAAACTATTTCAAAAAAGCATATGCATTGAAGACTCTTGACTTGTGATCTTCAAAATCATCACAATTTATGAATTTTTATTTATACGTATTCAAAATTGAAAAACTTCAAACAGCAAGTCTTTAAAAATGACAAATTTTCAATTGTAATCTTTAAAATTGTGAAAATTTCAATTGTGAATCTTTAAAATTTAAGAGCTTTTAATTTTCAAAGTTTAATTGAAAAAATTATCCTAGTTTGAAGCCTAACAATTTACAAAGATGTAATTTCAATGACTTACATTCGAAATTTCTTCAATTTGGAAAATTTGGAAATGTTAACTTAACTTTTCATCTTCAAAATCTACAAAATTGAAGAATTTGTATTTAAATATATCTTTAAAATTGAACATTTTCCTATTTTAATGCTTAAAAATTGTAGATTTTGAACTGTAAACATTACAATTGAAAGTTTTTTTAATCTGACAAATAAAAATTATGCAAGTTTCAACTTTTATAATTAATAATTATGTAATTTTGATGCTCCCATTCAAAATTTCTTGAATTTGGAAGATTAAGAGTTAGTAACTTGACTTTTGATTTCAAAAATCAGCAGGATCATCCAAGTTCAAGATTTTTTGTTCATGCATTGTAGAGTTTTGAATAGTTAATTTTCAAAATTGAAGAATATCAAGTTGTGAATCATGAAAGTTGATCAATTTTTTATCGTAAAAACTCTTTAAAAATGTAGAACATTGAATTACTAATCTTTAAAATGAAAGAGTTTCAAACTTTGACTATTTAAAATAACAAATTATGAAAATTTCAAGTTTTCAAATTGAAAATTCTGTAATTTTGATGATTTCCATTCGATTTACATTCAATTTGACTTTTGATCTTTAAAATAATCAAAATTCAAGAATTTTCGTCTATATACAGCTTTGAAATAAATGAGTTTTTAAATTTGAGAATTTACCATTCATAATCACGCAAGTTTTAAGTTTTACAATTTTAAAAAGCTGTAATTTTGATGACGAATTATATTCGAAATTTCTTCAATCAGGAAGATTTAGAATTGAAAATTGGACTTTTGACCTTCATAATCATAAAATTTTAAGATTTTTTATCGAAATTGAAAAACGATTTAAAATTTAAAATTAAAATAAGGATTGAAATAAAATAAAAAAGGTAAAAATGGTCATGGTAATAAATAATCTTTCAATAATTCCTGACAACTAACAATTTTTCATCAAATTCCATCTTTTGGTTAGAAAAATCCATCAGGAAATTTTAGTTTTCAAGGTTCTGGTATCTAAATTCTGTCTCGACTCCGCCTACACTTTGCAGAAAAGCCTTGTAAATTTAAGAGCTTTTCCGAAATCTTTCATGGTAGAAAAACTAGAAATCGCCTGGAGACTGGATACTGCTGCGCTAAACAAGGTTCCGTTGTAAAGAAAATTTATGTCGAGCGAGCGAAGGACAAAAGACAACCCTTATAAAATACTCACGACTAAAAAGTTTCCTTTTTTATGCAGCAGGTGTTTAGTTCTCTAGATTCTAGAAAATACGACCATAAATATTCTTACTTATATGTTGTTTTTTGACAGTGTGAATCTTTTTATGGATTTTACAAAATGTTAAATTTTATCGAAACCAAAATTGAAAAAGACCTGAATTTTGAGATAAGGAATAGAAGCTAGAGAAGCCTCAATGGAACTTTCAGATTAATGTTACCATTACATACAATTTATGAATTACGTAAGGTAATTATTTTTTTGGGGCGGGGGGGGGGGGGGGCCGGAACCGAAAAATCTTGCGAATCCTTACTTAGATGAAGGGAGTCAAAACAGGGGGGCAGTCAAATTTAAAAAAAAATTCTACCCAATTCCAAAGACTTTAAGACGAAACATATTGTATTTTTAACAAAATAGTTGAATATCCAACCAAAAAAATTAATTTTCAACCAAATAGTTGAACTTTGAAGCAAAGTAGACGAATTTTTAATAAGAAAGTTCAATTTTCAACCAAATAGTTAAATTTTTAAATCAGACAGACATATATTTCAGACAAAATGTTAAATTTTCAACCAAGAAAGATGAATTTTGGACTAAAAAAAAGACTGCCTTAACTAACGGGTTGAATTTTCAACAGAATAATTAAATTTTCGACGACATAGCAGAATTTTTCACTAAAAGAAATAAGTGCTCATCAGAAAATATAATAGAAGATTTTTCAAGTTAAAATGAAAATTGTTTCAATTCCAACCAGAAACGACTACTTTTACACTAACCGATGAATTTTCAGCCCGAAAGGACGATTTGTTTATCTAAAATGACGAATATTTAACAAAACAGACCAGTAGAGTAGAACAGGGCGAGGCAGCCAGTGGGGCGAGGCAGCCAATTTCTTCTTATTCCCACAGCGTTAATTTTTTTAATTCTTCATGTAAGTTAGGTTAGGTTAGTCCGCTGTACTTGCCGAAAGTTGAGTGTCGTGACTGTCGCAGTTTGCAAAAATCAGCCTCATTTGTGAAAAACTACTAGCAGAAGGAAAATTTTCGTGATTTACGTTTTTTTATGCTTCGTGTATAGATTGTGTAAAAAAAGCTAAGTGAGTATTTTCCGCAGTAGAATTTTGTGCTTAAGACGATGCTTAAGACGATGGAAAGGTTTGTTTTTCGATATTCAAAATACTTTTTCTGTGTGATTTTTTTTTTTTGGAAAAAAGCACGTGTGGGGCGAGGTAGCCAACAAACAAAAAAATATGCTGAAAAGGCTAAAAAGCGAATTGCTTGTGGCGACTCTCGACGAGGCCACCTGAAGAAGGTATAAACTCCTTATGAAACGACGGAAAGCGGCAACGAAGATGACATATTAATTTTTCGGATTTTTTTCAATTTGTTTTGGTTTTTCTTTTTAGTTCCATTAAATGTCATAGAAGACATTTAGATTCGTTTTTTATTTCTATATATCATCTTGGACCTAATGAAGAACTTATACATTATTATACGTCTGTGTATTATACGGTTGGCTGCCTCGCCCCACGTTTTTACAGTTGAGCAAAAACATAGCGTCTCTAGAAAAAGGTTGTAGAAACTGTAATGTGCAAGCTAGATCAAAATGCTTGAACTTAAAATTAATATCTTGTTGATATATTGAGTAAAAAATATAAAATCTCACATAAGAAAGGGCAGGGGGCACAAAAATCTCAAGAATCCTTACAGAAGGGTGGGGCGAGGGGTGTCTAAAATTTAAAAGTCATACTTAGGGGCCATACTTAAATTACATAACGGATTATAGGCCCTCTCTGAGACACCCCCCCCCCTGCTGTAATAAACTGTAAACAAATATTTATCGCCCCCCCCACTCTTTCTGTACGTAATTTTTAGTTTCCAAGAATGTTTTACTAGTTATTGCTAGTAGAATTAGGCAGGGTCTCCGAGAACTTCATTTTCAAAATTCCCTTATTTTTCCTTGTCTAATTTTTCATTTTCCTTAATCATTAATATTAAAATAACAGCATTTCAATCTTGAAATACTTTTAACATAAAATCTTTTATGAACGGAATGAAAAAGTATTCTAGATACAAATTAAAAATTTTCAAATTTATTAATTTATTTTGAACAAAAAAATGTATTTTCTACTATAAAAGATGGCTTTTTTAACAAAATACTTGAATTTTTAACAGAATAATTAAATTTTTAACATAATAGTTGAATTTTCAACCTAAAAATATTAATTACATGAAATTTATACAAAAAAAAATTATTTGAGAACCAAAAATACGAATTTTCAACAAATAAGGATATTTCACTAAAGAAAGAAAATTTTCCCTAAATTGTTGAAACTTTAAGAGTTTAAGCCCGAAGACTAATTTTCTCTACGAAAATTGAATTTACAAACAAAAAATATGACTTCAGCAAAAAATTATTTTTCCACGAAACTGATGCATTTTTACAAAAAAATAGTGAAATTTTAAACCAAGAAAATAATTTTTGTTTACCAAGAGAGGAGAATTTTCAACGAAAAAAGATCAATTTAAAAAAATTTAAAAAAAATTAAATTAATTTTAAACAAACAAAAAAAAAAAAAGTCTTTTCCACTAAACAGTTAAATTTTTAACCAAAGTTACAAGCCTTCAATCTAAAAAATAAATTTTTAACAATGCAGTTTAACTTCTAACCAAATAGTTGGATTTTCAATTTAAGAAGATTAATTTTCAACAAAATAGTTAAACTTTCAACTAAAGAAATTAATTTTCTACTAAAAATATAACTATTCAAAAACAATTATTTCTCAACAACATGATTCAACCAAATATTTCGAACAAAATAGTTGAATACTCAAGCAAAGAAGAATAATTTTTAACTGAAAAGTTGTATTTTCGTTGAAAACAAAAAATTTCTACCAAAGTGGATGAATTCATAAATCAAAAAGATAAATTAAAAAGCACTTACATTTCCGGTTAGAAAAGATTTTAGTTGACTCTTCACGATCAAAATATGAATTTTTAACCAAGAAATGAGTTTCTACAAAAAAAAATTGAATTTTCAATTAAACAAGGATTACTTTTTCACAGGATTGTTGAATTCTCTACAGAATATTTGCATTTTTATCTAAAAAATATGAAATTTCTCTTAAAACAGATGAATTCTTATTTTAAAAGTAAACAAATTTTTAAAAATAATTGATGTTTCATCCAGAAAAGATTCCAGTTGACTTTTGAAGATCAAAATATGAATTTTTTATCAAAAAATAAGTTTCTACCAACAAAATTGAATTTTTCATCCAAAAAGATTAATTCTTTCAGCCAAAAGGGATGAATTTTTAACGAAATAGTTGAATTTTCTACCAAATAGTTAAATTTTTATCCAAGAAAGATGAAATTTCTCTCAACACAAATTTACTTTCAATTGAAAAAAACAAATCTTAAAAAAATAGGTGAATTTTCATCCAGAAAAAATTTCAGTTTTCTTTTCAACACCAAAATATTGAATTTGACCGAAAAGTAAATTTTCTAAAAAATATTTCAATTTTCAACAAAACAGCAGAATTTTCAACCAAAAAGTATGACTTTTCAACAAAATTGTTAAATTTTCAAAAACAAACAGTTGAAAATAGTTGAATTCTCAACCAAACAGTTGCATTTTAATCCAAGAAGACAAAGTTTCAAAAAAAGAGTCGAATTTTCTTCCAAAACGATTTCAATAGACTTTTCAACAGAAAAATACACTTTGTACACAAGCAGTAAATTTTCTAGGAAATAGTTGAATTTCCAACAAAAAATTTGCATTTTTGTTCAAGAAAGATGCAATATTCCTACTCAAAAAGATTAGTGTTTTAATTAAAAAGACAAATTTTCAGGAAAAATATATTTCATCCAAAATATATACTTCAATTGACTTATCAGCAACAAAATATGAATTTTGTACAAAAGGTTAATGTTATACGAAAAGATTGATGAAAAAATGATGCCTTTTTAAGAAAATTGTTAAATTTTCAAGCAAATAATAAAATGAAATCTTTTTTGGATGAAAAATATTCTTTCTGAAAATTTGTATTTTCAGTTCAAGAGATGTTTTTTTTCAGTAAAATATTGCATCTTTCTTGGACAAAAATGCAACTGTTTTGTTAAAAATTCAACTATTTCCTAGAATATTTACTTTTTGTTTAAAATTTGTATTTTTCTGTAGAAAAGTCTATTGAAATCCTTTTGGATGAAAATTCAACTCTTTTTTTGAAAATTTTTCTTATGATTTAAAAATTTGCCTGTTTTTGTAGGATTTTCACTTTTCTTGAACAAAAATGCCACTGTTTGGCTGGAAATTTATTAATATAGTTATAAAGTCATACTTTTGGTTTGAAAATTCGACTATTTAGCAGAAATTAACTTATGGTTCACAATTATTATTTTGGTTTCGGAGAGTGAACTGGGATTCTTTAATTCTGGAACATTCAACCAAAAAAATTAATTTTCAACCAAATAGTTGAACTTTGAAGCAAAGTAGACGAATTTTTAACAAGAAAGTTTAATTTTCAACCAAATAGTTTTAGTTTTTCAGTCTTAGTATTTCAGATACAAATTAAAAATTTTCAAATTTAATTATATATTTTGAACAAAAAAATGTATTTTATACTATAAAAGATGGATTTTTAAAAAAATAATTGAATTTTCAACAGAATAATTAAAGTTTTAACATAATAGTTGAATTTTCTACTTAAAAATATTTATTCCCAACCAAAAGTGTCATAGTTTAAATTAATAGCTTAAATTTTTAACATAGTAGTTGAATTTTCTACTCAAAAATATTAATTCCCAACACTTCTAAGTAGGAGGTAAGAGGTAACTTTATTTTGGATGAAAATGGATAAAAATGCAACTGTTTGGTTTAAAATTCAACAATTTTGTTGAAAAATCATAGTTTTCGGCTAAAAATTCTGCTGTTTTGTTTAAAATTTAACTATTTTGTAAAAAATTTACTTTTCGGTTAAATTTAATATTTTGGTGTTGGTTGGTTGAAAATTCAACTGTTTTGTGGAAAAGTCAATTATTTCGTAGAAAATTTACCTTTTGTTAAAAATTCATATTTTGGTTTTAAGAAATTAACTGGAAGCTTTCCTGGATAAAAGTTAAACTTTAAAAGAAATTGGTCCTTTTTTTATCAAAAATTTTATTAAAAATTGATTAAAATCCCTTTTGGTTGGAAAAAATTCGTCTTTTTGGATGAAAAATTCAAATTTGTTGGTATAAATTTATTTTTTGTTAAAAACTTCATATTTTTATCTTGAAAAGTCAACTAGAATCTTTTCTGGGTAAAAATTAAACCATTTTTTTCAAATAAAAATCCATCTGTTTTAAGAGAAATTTAATCTTTTTGGATGAA
This sequence comes from Andricus quercusramuli, assembly GCA_932178445.1. Classification (NCBI taxonomy): domain Eukaryota; kingdom Metazoa; phylum Arthropoda; class Insecta; order Hymenoptera; family Cynipidae; genus Andricus; species Andricus quercusramuli. The sequence continues at coordinate 162,368 of CAKNXH010000142.1, read as the reverse complement.
AATGCGTAGAGAATTCAACAATTTTGTTGAATAGTCATCCTCTTTGTGGGTAAAAACTCGTCTTTTTTTATTGAAAATTCATATTTTGATCGTGAAAAGTCAACTAAAATCTTTTTCAACAGAAAATTCAACTATTTTTTTTTAATTAATTTTTTTTTGATTTATAAATTCATCTGCTTTGGTAGAAATTCCTTTTTTTATGAAAATGTAACTTTTTGGTTAAAAATTATTATTCTTTGCTTGAGTATTCAATTATTTTATTTGAAATATTTGGTCCAATCACTTTGTTACAAAATCATTTTTTTAAAGAGTTGTATTTTTAGTTCGAAATTCATCTCTTAGTTTGAAAGTTCAACTATTTTGTTGAAAATTAATCCTTTTAAATTAAAAATTCAATTCTCTGGGTAAAAGTTAAACTACATTGCTGAAAAATAATTTTTTGGTTAAAGTCTTTAGTTAAAAATTTAACTGATTAGTGGAAAATTCTTTTTTTTTGTTTAAAATAAATTTTTTTAACTGGAAATCTAACTTTCCCATTTTTATTTTTATTTATCTTTTTAGTTGAAAATTCTCCTTTCTTGGTGAAAAAAACTCATTTTTTCGCTTTAAAATTTCATTTCGGTAAAATTTTCTTTCTTTAGTGAAAAATCTTTATTTGTTGAAAATTCGTTATTTCGGTTTTAAAAAATATTTTTTTAAATAAATTTTATATTTTTTTGAGTGGAATATAAACTATGACACTTTTTCTTGAGAATTTATATTTTTAGGTTGAAAATTCAACTATTATGTTAATAATTTAGTTATTTTGTTGGAAATTCAAGTATTTTGTTGAAAAGCCATCTTTTATAGTAGAAAAGACATTTGTTTATTTGAAATTAATTATTAAATTTGAAAATCTTAAATTTTTATCTAAAATACTGTTTCATTCTGTTTCTGAAAGATTCGATGTTGAAACTATTTCAAGATTAAAATGCTGGTATTTGAATATTAATTTAATTAAAATTTTAAACAATTTAATTCAAAATTAAAATTAAAATTTACTTAAAATTAAAAAGATCAAGTGACATAAAAAATTAGACATGGAAAAATAAGGGAATTTCGAAAGAGAGGGAGGGGGAGGGTAGAAATATTTTGTTACAGTTTGTTACAGGATGGAGGGAGGGTCTCAGAGAGGGCCTATAACCCCTTACGTAATTTAAGTACGGCCCCTGAAGCAATATAGTTAATTATACTTAAATCTTATCTTGTTCTATAAAAGATTAACAATCCCTTCGATCCCACGATTAATTTTGAAAAATGACATTTCTCCCTCCCCCTGAATTTTGAAAGAGCGAATTCCTGAATGGGGCTAAGCATCTGACAATCGAAGCATTGTCGCTCTCTCTTTGGAAGTGGAGAGTTCACGTCGTTGCAGGAAATAACATTGACTTCCGGTGGCGAGGTTTGCGCGCAGCATCCCGTCCTGCAACTTCTTTGTAATCGGAGAACCTCTCGCGCGTTTCCAATATGTGTCCTCCATTTCAACTCTTTCACGGTTCACGTCCTTTCCTTTCTGCCCCCTTCCTCCCCCTTTCGACGGTTTCTCATGTGCAACCACCCGGTACGCGAGTAATAAAAAAATTACAGGTCCCTTTGGCGGGACACCCGCAATCAGAAAAAAATTACACGTTCCCTTTAATCTGATTTGCACGGGGGAATCCCGGAGCCGTGGTGTAACGACTCCTCCCCTCAATGGGGAGAAACGTCCCGGCCGCAAATTATGGTTCAATGCAATTTTCCTTTCTCGCGACCCTTTGCACCCGTGGGGTTGCAACTGTTGCGTCAAGAACATCCCCTGCGAAGCCGAGGTTTACCTTCAGCTTCATAGTCCTTTAGGAGTTTAGGGAAGCAAGGCGCATCATCGGAATTTCTTTAAAGCACTTTTTTAATGATGTGAAAATATTCATAAACTCAGGCCCGCTTATTCTATTACTTTCTTTTCTAGCCTTTCTTTTTTGTACTTTTCGTAAGTATGAGAAAAATTATTTTTCAAAACTAATTGTTGTGAATTTTATTTCTTAATCATATATGGGTAATATTCACGAAACTGTACACTTTTGCGACTAAAATCATAACATTTTTAATTGCATTTTTTTTGCGCAGTAAATATTTTTTTTACTTTGAAAGTACATTACTTACGAAAACGAGGCATTATTTTCAGTACAACCTTGTAAAATAATTTATTATAGACACTTTTTCAAAAACTTCACATTACGGAGCTGACCACTGTATTATGGAGCTGACAATTTGTATGAATGAGTGTGTTTTCATTATAAATAGACTTGTCGATTTAAAAAATACTTTTAATTCAATTTTCTCTTCATATACTATGCATTTCTTTAGTATATTTTGATAATATAAAGTGCAAAACAAAGAATTAGGCACATGAAAAGTAAAGTATATAATATTATAAATACTGAGCATGCAAATCAAATTATCAGAGGTTGATGAATAATTACAACTTCAAGTACATTTTTTTACATAAAATTTGGATGAGTAAATTTAGTTTCTCCAATATTCGCTGCTTCATGATTAAATACAAAAGTTATAGGTGTGTAGAAGCGACAGGTAAAGAAATTATCAGTTTATTTAATAAATACAAAAATCCCATGTGGAAAAGTTTATTGGGGCCAGACTGGGCCCCAACCAGATTGCCCAATTAATAGTTGGGGCCCAATTGGGCAACCCAAATACTGCCCAACTGGGCAACTGTCTGGGTTGTAACGGTCAGCCCAACGAACGCCCAGATTGAGGCAAATAGCTGGGCCTTAGTTGGGCAGCCCACTTTATGCCCAACTAATGAAAAAAGGTACAATTATTAAATTCATAACATTAAAAATATAATAAATAATAAATATTTGTTCTTATTTTCCTTAAATTTGACACTTTTTAATAATTTAAGAACTTTCAGCATCCTGTTATGCCTCTTGACCTCCGTCCCAGTCTCTTCCAACAGTCAGCTCAGTCCTGAAAGCATCTGACGTGGTGTTTTTGCATTAAATTTGGTTTAATACGATTACTCAACTGAGAATTAGAAACAACACAAAGGCAATCACTTATTTTATTTATTTTTACTATAAAAAAACGGAAGAACTTTGTAAAAATAGTCTGATTTTACGAAAGCGTCATCGGACTCGACTTCAAGAAAAAATGGCGTGCGCGACTGCTTTAGTGCAGAAGACAGAGCCCGTCTGCGGCGTTGCGGCTCGCGCAGTCGCACACGTTTACTAATACAGGCGGGTTATTCAAAATTACAAAATGCTAAGTATAAAACAAATGTTTATTTATTGTTGTTTTACTTGAAAATGTTATCGGTATGCGTATTTTATGATTTGCACCCCGTTTCTTATCACAATTATCCTGATTCATATTTATTTCTAACCGGATGCAGTTTAAAATAAATTTAGCGATGTAAGTAGCAGCAGACCACAGCCGATATTTTAACTCTCTACTGCCCTCTATCGACATAACTGGGGTTACTTTTTGTTTTCAGAATCCAGACTGGTTTGCTCCGATAGAGCTCACTATGGGCATTCTATGGGTAAGCCCAATTTAAGCCCAATTAAGAACAACTAAGCACTGATCGGCTTTATCAACATAAGTTTTGATAATTAAAACTTCTGAATAATTGGAAAAGCTTCACGATTTGGGTGGAATTGAATCCACTTACGCATATTATCAAAATAATATGTTAATTAATGTAGAACGTCCACTATCGGCGTTCTATGGGTATGCCCAATGTAAGCGCAATCAAGAAATCAAACACTGATGTGCTGTATTAACATAAGTTTTGATAATAAAAAAATCTGAATAAATGTAAAAGTTTCAGGATTTGTATGGGATTGCATCCACGTACTCATATAATAAAAATGATCTGTTAATTAATGCAGAACGTCCAATATGGGCGTTCTATAGGTATGCCCAATCAAGACACCAAACACTGATCGGATTTATCAACATAAGTTTTGATAATAAAAAAATCTGAGTAAATGTAAAAGTTTCAGGATTTGTATAGGATTGCATCCACGTACTCATATAATAAAAATAATCTTTTAATTAATGCAGAATGTCCACTATGGGCGATCTATGGGTATGCCCAATGTAAGCCCAATCAAGACGGCAAACACTGATCGGCTTTATCAACATAAGTTTTGATAATAAAAAAATCTGAGTAAATGTAAAAGTTTCAGGATTTGTATGGGGTTGCATCCACGTACTCATATAATAAAAATAATCTGTTAATTAACGCAAAACGTCCACTATGGGCGATCTATGGGTATGCCCAACGTAAGCCCAATCAAGACGCCAAACACTGATCGGCTTTATTAGAATAGATTTTGATCATTAAAAATTCGGAATAATTGGAAAAGTTTCAGGATTCGGGTGGGATTACATCTACTTACTCATATACTTAAAATAATCTGTTAATTAATTTCACTTTTTGTTATCTGGGCTAACCAGCTGGGGCCCAATTGGCGCCCAATTATAAGTTGGGCTAAGTTGGGCCGATTTCCACATGGGATATAATTTATTCAAAATAAACTATACAAACCAGAACTTCAAGATTTTAATGATTGAACTACACGTATTTTAACATTTAATGATAACTCTAGTAACTTATTTGGCCGTCAAACATAAAAAACAACAGTTTTCTAAAGATTATAATACTCTTAATTAGAGTTAATGAGCAATATGATGATTTATTTAAAGGCCTTTATTTAACTTGAAAAATGTTCATTAGTTAAAACTGAACTGAGTAATTGCAGAAAAGAGATAATAACTTGTTTCTAATTCTTTTTCATACCAAGTTTTTTTGCTCGAACTGCTGAGGCATCAATATTTGCAGATTTTTTGGGTCTTTTTTCAGATTTGAGACTCTTGGATTGTACACTTTTTCCCTGAGTTGTAGGTTGATCATTTTTAACATCTGCTTTACTTTTTCTTGATTTTACACATATCTTTTTGGATATAGTGTAGCTTAATTGTCCTTTTGAAAAATGTTTGCAAACTTTACCAGCAATAAGGGTGACGTCCCATGGCAGCGTCAATCTTGGCGCAAAACGCAAAACGTCAAATCACTAGATTTGCGCCAAGTTTGAAGCTGCCATGGGAGGCCACCCTAATAAATTTTATTAGAAAACGTAATATTTTTATTATGGAGCTGACCATTATGGAGCTGACATTTACAACTAAACTTACATTTTTCTCTTGAATTTCTTAACTTCTACTTTTGTCCGCACACCGGCTGTTTGTGTCTAGACTGTAACAGTAAATAAAATCAAAATCACTGATAGACTTAATTTACTTTAAGCGATTTATTGCATTTTGGAGCTGACCGGCTTTATTGTACGGACTGTTTTTTAAACAAACCATCACAGTTGACGAATGATTTCGAATAAGAAAAATTCCATCGAGCATTCGTTAGATAGTTTGAGAGTCAGTCTTCGAAATAATGTCAGTAGATGGCGTTTAAATGAACCGCGAGATTTGAAAATCGTGAGAAAGTATAATAAACAAAATTATTTGAAATATGATGTGACAAAGTGCATCGCTTTAAAAAATTAAAAAAAAACATTAAAAATGAATCAAATAATATAGATACTGGAAGGTAACATTAACTTAGTGAAATAAATTTTATGGATTTGCGCAAAATATTTTAATTTGGGACAATTACGGAGTTGACATTTTGGATATTTTTTACGCAATATAGTGTAGATATTTATCAAAAGGTGCACTTATTTCGTGGTAAAAAATTAAATGAAGTTATTGCACGATAAAATATTACAAGTCTAACACCTGGTTTAACTTTTTTCTATGTGTATAATAGCCAAAGCCGCAAAGGTGTACAGTTTCGTGAATATTACCCATATAGGTAATTGTCAAATTGAAGGCAATTTTGAAGTCCCAGTACTATATGACATTAACTTAGAAGCTCTTGCTGATTTTTTTTTAATTTAAAAAATATTATTATTATCATCCTCTACAAAAAGGTCAGTTTTTTTTCATTTCTGTTCCTATTTACTTTAATTTAATATAAGAACACCCGAAACGTCATTACCATACGGCGTCCCAACCTCATTTTGCACAAGGATAAACTGATTCTCTCCTTTTTTTTAGACAGTAAACTGAAAAACGCTTAACTTATCAAGTTTGTAAACATCATATGAACGTAAATTTAATGTATGCACTTTTTTCAAGTCAAATGAATAATATTGTAAAAGCCTTGAAGTCTGCCTCTCAATTTTTGACATTTCAGACGTCATTACCGTACGTCTTTTTTTTCTAGTAAAACATTGTAGTTACAGTTGAGCAATAAATACAGCAATATTAGGCGTATCGTTTAATACAAGATTTTACAGAATTGAGCTCAAAATATTAACTCTCTTTTTTGTGAATCCGATATTAAAACTGAAAAGTGCATCTTGACAAGAAAAGCGTCATTCCCGTACGTGCATTAGAAAGCATTTTCGGGTTGAAACAAAATTATAAAAACCATTCCGTTACTTGCTTGACGGTATTTTCTCTCATTAGTAGGTGACTTTTTATAATTAAAATCTGTCATTTTTTTATAAACATTAAAAAAGGTTAAATTTTAACGCGTACGTTACAATAGAACAGCGTACGACTGATTATATGCGCGTATGCGCATGGATTCATTATTATTTCTTATTTTCATAACTGCCCCTTGTGGATTTAAAATTTTCACATGTGATAAGATCAATTTCCGTTATGAAATATTGAATTCCTAATAATAATATGATTGCCACTGTAAGTGCTGAAATTTTCCTACAATTTGACAATTCATCCTTTCTTTATTTACTTTTATATTCCCCAACATTTTAGTTTCATTTTAATGGTAGTCGCTTTGAATATGGGAAATGTTCATTAATTATGTAAGGATGATTTTTGAAATTATAGACCCCTCCCCCCTATTGTGAGGATTCGTAAGATGCGTATGGCCCATCCTGCCCCTTCTTATGTAAATAAATTTTCAGGGGATTTCAGTAAATTGAAAAGATTTGAAATGTTTCCAGTGATTTAAAATATTATAACAGGTTACGAAATTTTCATGGGGTTCAAAAGACTGCAAAGTATATAAAAGAATTACAAAGTTTTCATAGAATTTAACGAGATTTCCAAAACTTTTTAGGTTTTTCATGAGTTCCCAAAAAATTTCAAAATATTTCAAAGGTTTCAAGATTTCAAAAATGTACAGGGTATTTCAAGTGATCCGGAAGGAGTACGAGAATTTCCACAAATTTCAAATTATTTCAAAGATTTCAAGAGTCTGAAGCCATTATGTGTCGTATAAGCTGTCGTACTCTTTTTCAGGTAGAGGAAGTGAAGGGAAATTAGGGAACTTTAAGTAGGGGAAATAGGGGAAATTCTTGCAGGAGAAATGAGGGCAATGAGGAGAAATGAAGAAGAGAGTAACGAGGGGAGGGGAAGTAAGTGTAAGTGAGGGGAAGAAGGAGAAATGAGTAAATGGGATGTAGGAAAAATGAAGGGAGGGAAATTATGAGGAGATGAGAGGAGGGAATTGGGAGAAGTGATGACAAATAAAGAAGAGGTAGTAGGGGAAGTGAGGGGTAATGCGGTGAAATAGGGAAAGTAAGTTGAATTTAGGGAAAGAAAAGGAAATGAATGGAGAGAAAATGAGGGGAAATTAAAGGAGGGAAATTAGGGGGAAATAAGGGGGTGATATAAGGGGTAAAGGAAAGAAGTAGAGGAAGTGAGTGTTAATGAGAAAAAGTAGGAGAAATTAGTGTGGGAGAAGTAGGAAAAATGGTGGCAGAAAATGAGGGGAAGCGAGGATAAAAGAGGGGAGAGGAACAACAGAAAATGAGAGGTAATAAGGTCCAGTGGGGTGAGAGTGAATGAGGCAAGGTAGGGGAAATTATTGGAGAGGAAGTGGGGAATGAAGCAAGGAAAAGTCGGGGGAAATGAGGGAAGAGGAACCCGGTGATGTGAGGGGAAATCAGGGGAAGTGAGGGAATTGTGTATGAGTGAGGGGAAGTAGGAGAAATGAGTAGATGAGGAGTTGAGGAAATGAAGGAAGGGAAAGTGAGGGGAAATTTTCGGAGGAAATTAGGAGAAGCGAGAGAAAATGAGGGGTGAGGAACTGGGGGACGTGAGAGATAATGAAAGGAAATGAGCATGGATGTGAGTGAGGGGAAGTCGGGGAAATGATTGAAGAGGAAGTTAGGGGAAATGAAGGGTGGGAAAGTAGGGGGAAGTGAGGGAAGAGGAACTAGGTGAAGTGAGGGTTAATGAGAGAAAGTAGGGGGAGTGAGTGTAAGTGAGGGAATGTAGGGGAAATCATTGGAAATGAGGGTGAGTACGAAAGGAGAAGTGAGGGCAACGAAAATTGAAAGCAACGAAAAATAATAAAAACTTTCACCATTTGTTTATTTATCAATATTTTTTTTATAATTGAGGTTCATGCAATAGCTACTTATGTACTCTTTATGAATCAATTTGGTTTTTGTGTTTCAGATGATCCAAAATTGCGAAATCATGGCGACCGTTTCTTAACATGGCGTCTTCCGGTCACCCATACTTTAGCCGGATGTTGATGAAAAATTACAATATTTGTTTTTTCTTGTAGTCAAAAACATGTTCTACAACATATTAAAAAATTTGGAATGTCGCATAAAAATTATTGCTGAAAATATTATCTAAAAAAAGGTCATTTAAACCTGACTACCCCCTTAATTAACTTTAATATGGAAACAAAATTATAATAATTACACTATGAATAAGGAATAAAGGATTTAAATCCTGTTAAAGGTTTCAAATTTAAATTTACGGTAGGTCTTAATGTACTTAAACTGAATAATTTATTATGACAATCGACTATAGTGTTTAACGAAGTTCAGAAAAGACTGCGTAGGTTGTTATAAAACATGGAAGATAAAAGGAATCATTGAGAAGCTCGTAAAGATAAGGATGCATACTGAAGAGTTTTTGAATATTGCAAAGTTGTACTTGCGAGATATGTAGTGCCTATAAACTCATGCAAATTATGGTTTAAAATTCTTATGCACGTGTTTAAACATTGCAAAGTAAATTTGCTTGAATTCAATCGCAGGAACTCTGAAGTCTTCAAATTGAAGATCATAACCCGAATGGCTACTGGTTTTAAAATATAAGCAAAATTTAAAGGGTTGCACCAACAGACTTTTGACCGGCGGCGGCGGGGCGGCGCACAGTGGGGTGAAATCGGAAATCGAGGTTCAAACTGACATTTAGAACGCAATTTTGCACCGATTTTAGTTTTCTTTTTTTTTTTAATAACTCAGATCTAAATTCTTAAAAAAAATGGTGAGAATAGATTCTGTATTTTTTTGTTTATTTAATTTTTATGTTAATGCAAACAACGGAAAAAATTTCGATTTTTTTAATTTTATTTTTTATCTTCTAGATAAAATTTTTCTTATACGTCTCGTCCCTTGAGTTTGATGCACAAGGGTGTGGGCAAGATAAAAATAAAAAAATTGTTAACTTGCATAGTCAATTGTTATAAACAATTGCTAGCTTTCATCATTGGAATGATGCGTGAATATGCAAATTTAAGATTAATTGTTATTTGTTCATTTTATAAACAAATTATATAAACAAATGCGAAAATAAACTGTTTTTTCTTCTGTATTTGTAAACATTATTTTGGCAATAACGTTTTCTGGAAACTTTCTTCCCACCTATCAATATTGGTTTATTTTATAAACAATTTATATAAACAAATGTACTTTTTTGGTGTTCTTAAGCGAAATCAAACAATTTTTTCTTCTGACCTTGCTCTAATTACATTGCTAATGATTTTTTCTAAAAAAAAGTTTATAATCCATCAATATTTGTATATTTTATAAACAAATGCACATTTGAGGCCATTTTAGGTGAAAATAAACTGTTTTTTCTTCTGACCCAGCTAAAATTATATTGCCAATGCCAATAATGTTTTCTGAAAAATTTGTTGCCACCGATCAATATTTGTTTATTTTATGAACAAATTATATTAAGAAATGCCAGTGACATTGTATGATGAAGTTTGATTACAAAATGAAATCTATTAAAATTATAACAAATGATGTAAGTGTATACAAATGTTAGTAATTTTAAAACAAAGATAAATCATTCAAATCACATAGTACATTTATTTATATAACTTGTTTATAAAATAAACCAATATTGATAGGTGGGGAGAAAGTTTCCAGAAAGCGTTATTGCCAATATAATTTTAGCAAATACAGGAGAAAAAACGGTTTATTTTCACCTAAAATACCCAAAGTGTGCATTTGTTTATATCATTTGTTTATAAAATGAACAATTATTGATGGGTTAAAAAATTGTTTGCAGAAAAAATCATTGGAAATGTAATTACAGCAAGGTCAGAAGAAAAAATTATTATACAAATATTAATGGGTGGGAGGAAAGTTTCCAGAAAACGTTATTCCCAATATAATTTTAACAAACACAGAAGAAAACACGGTTTATTTTCACCTAAAATACCCTAAAATGTACAGTTGTTTATATAATTTGTTTATAAAATGAACAAATATTGATGGGTTAGAAACTTTTTACTGGAAAAAATCATTGGCAATGTAATTTCAGCAAGTGCAGGAGAAAAAATGATTTCTTTTCGCTCAAAATCGCCCAAAATGTGCATTTGTTTATATAATTTGTTTATAAAATAAACGAATAACAAGTAATCTTAAATTTGTATGTCCACGCATCATTCTAATGATGAAAGCTAGCGATTGCAGGGCAGAAATATACTTTAAAGGCGAATAACCTCTAATGTTGATTATTTGTTGACACAATTTGTTTATAACAATCAACTATGCAAGTTAACAATTTTTTTATCTTGCCCATACCCTTGTGCCTTAAACCTGATGGACGAAACGTATAAGAAAAATTTTATCTATTTATAATTTTTTTTAACAAATTTAACAAGCGAATGCATTATTCGGACATCTGTGGACGTAAAGATTCGTTTTTTTATGTCAGTCTTCTTAATTGGAAACTTCATGATAATTTCAGCCAAATTCATAATTGATTGATGAATTTAATTTTTTTTTTACAAATTTAATAATCAATGCATTATTCGGGCATATTTCAATGGAAAATTTGTTTTTTTCATGTTAGTCATTTCATTTGGGAACTTAATGATACTTTCATTAACACTCATACTCAGTTGATAAATGCTATGCTGTTTTAAACAAATTAATACACATCTGCATTATTTTGGTATTTGTCCACGAAAAAGTATGTTTTTTTTTTCAATCTCAGTCCTTTCAGTTCAAGTTTCTCCGCTTTCTTTCCGCCGACAAATGCCCCAATAATGCATTTTTCATGAAATTTGTTTAAAAAAATCATGAGAATAATCATCAAATTATGAATTTTTCTAAAATTATCATAAAGTTTCTAAATAAAAAAATTGACATCGAAAAAAAACGAATTTTCCTGTCGAAAAATGCCTCATTAATGCATTTGTATATTAAATTTGTTTATAATATTAACAACAATAATCTTAAGAAGAAATGTTTTCATCAGCATATTGTTTTTATCCAAATAGAACTTAAAAATAGAATAGAATAGAACTTAAAAAAACGTAAAATTATGGATAATCGTATAAAACATTCTTTCAAACAATAATTTATTTATAAACAATTGATTTGTTCATTATATAATATTGGAACATCCTTTACCATTTTTATTTTCGCAATTGAACAATTACAAATTTTTTGCGACTAAAAAAGAAAGATGTTTTATTCGAAGCCTTAAGGCCATGTGATGAGTGGGTCACGTGACCAGATCCCTACCTTACCAGCACTTTTTTTATTTGTCAATTTATTTTCACACGAATAGCCACATCGAGTTGAAAATTTGGGATAATAAATAAGAAAAACTAAGAACCGTGGCTCTGGTTAAACAAAATGTTATTGTAGCTTGTGTTGTTTTTCCAAAAGTTATTGTTTTTATTTTGAATGTATTTTTATAACGTTTCATATCAAAAAGTGAATATTGACGATTTTTTAGATCTTTTTGGAATTCACAGTTTCTGTGGACTCATCTTTTATCGTATCTTGTATAGTTTGACCGCAAAATGGAATTTTCGATGTTTTATTTTTTATTGTGCTATCAAAATTTGAATTTTCGATTTTTCAAGAAAATTCAAAAAGTTTAATGACAATCTTGCGTGAGGTGTTCAAAAAGCAACATTTTCTTTCTCTGTTTTTTTTTTCATTTGTTCCATTCCAAAATTTTTAAATCTTGTAAACTCCATTTTTGAAAATCTTTCAGTTTGAATAAATCCAATTTTGTGGGCTACCAATTTCAATACTTTATATCCTGTAATTTGAACATTGTTATATTAAATTACTTAGTTTCGAATGCTTCAATTGTAAATGGACTTCTTTAAATTTTCAGCTAGACATGTTTCAATAGTTTAAATATGTTTAGTTTTCAGTGTCCGCTTGGACGTATGAAAATTTTCAAAGTTCTTGTTCGATCACTAAAGTTAAGCAACGCTTGACTTGGTTATATTCGGATGGGAGGTCGTCATACTACATATTATTATTTCAAATAATAGATGGACAGTTGTGGAAGAGAGTAGGTCAATAAATAAATTTTATTTATTTATTGACCTTCTTCTTCGGATACTTCTTAATACATAAAGCAAAGGTCAAAACTAAAGAAAGAGATGTATAGATACTGTGAGTTTCAATCCAATTTAAAAATGGGAAATTTTGTTTCTATCCAATTTTTGGAAATTTTCGAAATGTATGGAAGTTAGAAAGAAAGGGTGGAAATCTAATCTAATCTCAAAAAATTCTATCTAAAATTTAATTTTTAAGGCTTCGAATGAAACATCTTTCTTTTTTTAGATTTTAAATTAACCAATTTCGAATGATTCAATTTGAATTTTTATTTTTCAATTCAAAATTGTTTAATAATTGGACGGGTTTTTCAAAATTCAGTATTCAAAGCTCAATTGTAGACATAAGGCTGAATATTTGAGATTTGGTTGTAGAGGATTTTTTTTATTTGGTGCATTATTAGTTTTATTATCAAGAATTTAAATTAATCTGATCACATTCAAAATAACATTATTACTCATCGCTTCTGTCATTCTTTCTTTTTATAAAAAGCACTTTCAGTGCAAAAATTTTCTTCTACTGTATATATTTTGAATTCATATGCTCAAATTTTTTAACTTAGCCTCGTTTTTTCAACATCCTGCCGAGTAACGTTTGCGGTTTTTACGTTTTTTGGTTATGGTACTCTTCAAACTTGTATTTATTTATTATTTACACTATATTTTTTGAAAAAAAAATATTAAAAAATTTGTTTCATCATATTTCATTAATTATTTCTTCATAATTGGAGTTTTACCGCATTTACAACACATGACCGGTAAATGACAATTTCCAAAATATGCACGACTGATGACTATGATGGACTGAATTATATTGATTTTTACCAGATCCTTGAAAAAAATGGTTGACAATAATTATTCTGTAAGTTTCAAATTTGAATGAAATCACCTAGCACAATGTAAGTGAAAAACGTTTTCTTTCTCACTACATGGTATAAAGGTTATTTTTCCAGAAGGAAAGTAAAGATAAAATCAGAACAGAAGAAGAGAAGAAAATACAAAACAAGTTTGAAGGAACCATGAAACTATTATTTAAAGAGATGAAGGAAAGTAAAAGTACAGAGTTTGTCAGCATGAGAAACAGCAAAGGTGAAATGCTATATGATACAGACGGGATAGTATACGCTTTGAAAGACTCTTTTAAAGAATTATTAGGAGGTGAAGCAGTGATGCATGTCGATCATTGAAAATTTTTTCAAAAATCTTGTCAGATTAAATTAAAACCTTGAACACCATACTCATCACATCGAGACGAACGATTACTCAGTCGAGATGATAGTCTCGTCTCGATCGATTTTTTTCATTGCAAATTCTCGATCTCCGTTACATTTCAGTTCCATCTAACTATGTTTTTAGCAAATCTCGATTTTGTCCAAAAATGATCAATATGCATCACCAAGGTGAAGATATAGGGCAACAGAACTGCTACATAGATATAGAACATAATGCGCATAAATGAGGGTAAGAAGGTTATCGGTAGAGCAGGATCCATTCTCAAAAATAAAAACATATAAAAAAAAGGTAAAATGGCCTTACATAATTCCATATTAGTACCGACTGTACTATACAGTAGCGAGATATAGACCTGTCAAGAATAGGAGAAGAGTAAAATAAACGTGGCGTGAAACTTCTGCGCACAATATGCGGGAAAACACTGACGGACAAAGTCCGAAACGAGATAATCCTCAATGAAGGTGGTACAGGAGAGACACTAGCTGACATATGGGAAAGAAATCAGATAAGATGGTTCGGACATCTTGAAAGAATAAAAGATGAACGACTGACCAAATAAGTGTATGAAGGTAAAGTAAATAGCAGAATGCCCAGAGGTAGACCGCCGAAAGAATGGTTAGAATCTGTGAATGAGACATTAATCCGAAAAGACATAATAAGCCATAGAAACATCAGAACTTGCATGAAAAAATGCATGGATGTGAAGGAAGCTAGAGTAGTATGCCATGACAGAAAAGTGTATCGACAAATAGTTTGTGAAAAGAGTGAAAAAAGAGTGAATGATGTCAAAAATATTGATACCTTGGATACTAATGGGCCCAAGTGGGGAACCACACATAACAATTTTGTGAGGCTCTTCACTTGGGGTGATCGCTAGAGAGATTGATCAGCAGCCTGGGTCGGAGCAGTGTTGCGGAACGAACGTGTCATTTAAATAAATAATACGAGAATTATAGATCAGTCTACAAAAATCTATACCCCCTACCTCACATTACTCCTTTCCTTACCGAGCAAGTCACGCCTACGCCGAAAGGGAAATGTTTAATGATATAATTATAATAATGATATTCTCTGGAACCAAACGATCAAATTTTTCAATCCCAAAAGAAAACAGTAGCTACCGCTGCCCCTGTATGTGGGTAGCGTCGTCCAAATGCAGTGTTTCTTGAAAATAATTCAACTATGAAATCATTGTCTTAATCAAATAATTGACACACGTGGTAATGTTATATACTATATATAATAATGTGAGACACGACACGGAAAAAACTACATCAGTTCCACAAGATGTTTCTATTTTTTATAAAAAAAAAAAATGGCTACCGCTGCTCCTGAATCCGAGGCATCCTCGTCCAAATATGGTTTGTTGGATATAATTAAATTAATGATGTTGTTTTAAGCGATGTTGTTTGTCTGAGTGATATAAATTAATGATAATATATAATAGATATTGTTTTTGACATACTTCAGACCAAATAAAAAAGGAGGTTAGTTGTTGAATCCTTTATTCTGCAGCCAACGTTTCGAAAACATAATGTTTTCCTCATCAGGACAAATATTTTTCGAAGTTCATCAACATCTCTACTAAATAAAGATTTCTATTCCTCTTCTTCTTTGCTTAAAAATCTTCATTTTCACGTTACATTGAGACCAATTCCTCTTCGCAAAAATGGAGCATAACGATTGTTATGTTTCCGATTTAATTTTAACAAAACTAACGAAAATTTTACACTTGACAACATGAATTTTAGTATATTTAAGACATCAATTTAATTTAAACAAAATGTAACGTGAAAATGAAGATTTTTAAGCAAAGAAGAAGAGGAATAGAAATCTGTATTTAGTAGAGATGTTGATGAACTTCGAAAAATATTTGTCCTGATGAGGAAAACATTATGTTTTCGAAACGTTGGCTGCAGAATAAAGGATTCAACAACTAACCTCCTTTTTTATTTGGTCTGAAGTATGTCAAAAACAATATCTATTATATATTATCATTAGGATATAATTAAATTATGAAATCATTGATCTATTAAAATAATCAATACACATGGAAATATTATGTTCGATAATTTGAGATCCGGAATAAAATAAATACATCAATTTTACACGATGTTTCCATTTTTATCAAAATACCGCTGTCGCTGTATGCGGGGCAGCGTCGACCGAATGTGGTTTGTTGGAAATAAGTCATTTATGAAATCATTGTTTGCTGAAAATAGTCATTATACATAGTAGTGTTATTTACAATAATGTAAGATACGAAATTAAAAAAGAAACAGTTCTACAAGATGTTTATGTTTTTATAAAAAATCCAGCTGTAACCGCTATCCCTGTATAAGGGACAGCGTCGTCTAAATGCAGTTTCTTGGAAATAATTTAATTACATCATTGTTTTAATAAAATAATTGATACACATGGTAATTCTATAAAATAATATATAGAATAATGTGAGATATAAAATAAATAAAAAACTCATTAGTTCCACAAGATTTGTCCAATTTCATAAAAAAAAAACCGGCGGCTACCGCTGCTCCTGTATGCGGGGCAGCGTCGTACAAATGGAGTTTTTTGGGAATAATTCAATTATGAGATCATTGTTTTATTAAAGTAATCCATATACATGTAAGCTTCATATACCATCATGTATTATTGTAAGACATGAAATCAAAGAAAACAATTCTACAAGATGTTACAATTTTTATAAAAAACCAGCGGCTACCACTGTCCGGTATAAAGGCAGCGTCATCCAAATGCAGTTTCTTTCATTCATGAAATCATTTTTTATTTTAAATAATTAATAAACATAGTAATGTTATGTAAAGTAATTTGAGATACAAAATGAAAGAAACACATCAATTCTACACGATGTTTCTATTCTTATCAAAATACCACTGTCTGTATGCTAGGCGGTGTACTCTAAACGCAGTTTGCTGGAAATAATTCAATTAGGAAATCATTTATTCATGAGAATAGTTAATACATCATGTAATAATACTCATGTGTTGTATACAATAATTTAAGACACGAAATAAAAAACAAGCAGTTCTACAAGATGTTTCTATTTTTATAAAAAATCAGCGGCTACAGTTGCTTTTGTTTGCCGGGGCAGCGTCGTCCAAATGTAGTTTGTTGGAACTAATTCAATGATGAAATCATTGTTTCATCAAAATAATTACACATTGAAATGTTACATGCAATGTGAGACTTGAAATGAAAAAAACATCAATTCCACGTCTTAATGACTTTGTACCGAACAAAAAATGTTAACCGGACGACATTATCCCGGTCTAGCCCATGCAAAAAAATACAGAAAAGTAATGAATAGCAAATTAATTAAGTGAAAAAACATTAAACAAGAGCCCAAAATGATGAATGAAATTTGAACTGAATGTTGGGAGCTCTCAGAGTTACAATCGTGGATTACAGGCTGTTGTGTTCCATTAACGTTGTGAATTCTTGCATCACAACAAAATATTTGCTTTTCAGCCAGACCTGTTTGTATAGGTGCACAGGATCCAAGGTCTTCAGCGTCTTTCTTTTCTTTCGTTCCTTCTTTCTCTACAGCAGATCTTTTTATCTTCTCTCTCGACGCATCCCAAACTAACCTTGCCGAAAACATTCGGCATTCGATCAACGGAACACGTGGCCCATGCAGTTCAGACTGCCTTTGTTATTTTTAACAATTATTTTTTATTTCAGTTTTTTCAATTAAGATTTCTGCGATCCAATCGTTTGTGAAAGCTTCTTCACAACTGTCAATTTATTCATCCTATTTATTCATCTTATCGAATTGTTATTTATTATATTCCTGTAAGACTGATTTATTATTTGAATGGAACGAGCTAAATATAAAAAGAAATGTAGAATTTATGGAAGAGAAGACAGCGTGGCTCGGATGGTAGTTTGCTTGGTTTATAATGCAGAGTGGAAGACAGTATCCATGCTGCGAGCCATGCTGATAGTAGGTTCGAAGCCCTCAGAAATTAAAATTACCAATTTTCGGCTATTTTTGACGTTACCCCTTGTTGACAACCGCAGTTTTGGCTTCCTTCCTCAACCCACCCTTAACAAATAGTAACATAGCATTAACAATTGCTTTTTCAATCCAAAAGGACAAAGTAGTTACATTTTTAACCAAATAACTGATGTCATAACCTACAAGGATTAATTTTCAATCAACAACATTAGTTTGATACCAAAAGACGAATTTTCAAGAAAACAAACGAATTCTCAACAATAGTTTAATTTTTAACTAAACAAAAAAAGAGTTTTCAACCAAAAATGAAATGGTTCAATTTTTAGTCGAATTTAAGAAAAAATACGAATTTTTCACACAATAGTTTACTTTTGAACCAAATAGATCAATTTTTGATGGAGGAGATTAATTTTCTACTCAAAAATACGATTATTCATCAAAAGATTTAAGTTCTCCAGCTAATGAATCGCCTTTTTTAGAAAACAGTTAACTTTTAGAATATATAGTTTATTTTTTGACAAAATATCAATCTTTTTTACACAAAAAGGATTAATTTTGATCTAAGGAGATTAATTTTCATTTCATTGCATATTCAGTTTGAAAAAATAAATTTTCAACAAACAAGTTAAATTTGCAACCAAGGAGATGAATGTTCAACTAAAATGATTAATCTTCAAAAAGAACAGATTTTTCAACAGAAGAGTTCAACAATTTCGACATTCAACCAAATAGTTGAATTTTGAATAAAAAATATGACCTTTCAACCCAGAAAAATTAATTTTCAACCCAATCAGAAAAAAACTAATACGCAACAAAATAGTTAAATATTTCCCCAAGGAGATGAATTTTCAACTAAAATGATGAAGCTTAGAAAAATGACGTTTTAACAAACAAGTTCAACATTCAAATACATAGTTGAATTTTCGTCCAAGAAGACTTTCAGTAAATAGTCGAATTTTCAACAAAATAATTAAACTTCCAACAAAGTAGTTACATTTTTAACCAAATAACTAATGTTTTGACCTACAAAGATGAATTTTCAACCAACAACATTAGTCTTGATACCAAAAGCCGAATTTTCAATAAAATACATGAATTCTCAACCAAATAGTTCAATATTTTTACCTAAAAAAAAAAAGAGTTTTCAACCAAAAATGCAAGTTAAATTTTCAGTTAAAAGTATTAATTTTCTACCATAAAAGAAAAAGACTTTTCAACCAGTCAGATTTAAGAAAAAAGACGAATTTTCAACACAATAGTTAAATCCTGAACCAGATAGATGAATTTTCGATGAAGAAGATTAATTTTCTACTCAAAAATACGATTTTTCACCAGAAGATTTAAGTTTTCAAGCTAATAAGTCGATTCTCCAAGAAATCAGTCGACTTTTAAAATGTAAGGTTTGATTTCTAACAAAATTTTTGTTTTCGACACGAAGGAATAATTTTGATTTACGAAGATTTATTTTAATTTGATTATATTTTTATTTAATTACATTTTCAGTTAAAAAAGGTTATTTCTTACAAACTAGTTGAATTTTCAACCAAGGAGATGAATGTTCAACTAAAATGATTAATCTTCAAAAAGAAAAGATTTTTCAACAGAAGAGTTTAACATTCAACCAAATAGTTGAATTTTTAATGAAAACTATGACTTTTCAACCCAGAAAATTAATTTTCAACCCAATAAAAAAAAACGAATATCCAACAAAATAGTTGAATTCTTTACCAAGGAGATGAATTTTCAACTGAAATGATAAATCTTTAAAAAATGACGTTTTAACAAACGAGTTCAACATCCAACTAAATAGTTGAATTTTGAACCAAAAATATGATGTTTCAACCCACAAAATTATTTTTCAACCAAAAGAAAAAAAAACGAATATGCAAAAAAATAGTTAAATATTTCACCAATTGGTGAAAATTTTTGTTAAAAATTAATCTCCTTAAGGAGATGAATTTTGAACTAAAATGATGAATCTTAGAAAAATAACGTTTTAACAAACGAGTTCAACATTCAACTAAATAGTTGAATTTTCAACCAAAAATATGATTTTTAACCCAGGAGATTAGTTTTATACCCAAAAAGATGAATTCTTAATAGGATAAATGAATTTTTAATGAAAAGATATATAAATTTTGAATACAATTTTTCAACCAAAGGAGACAAATTCCGAACAAAAAATTCAATTGTAACATTTAACTAGAAATAATTAACTTTTATTAGGTTCTATCAATGCATTGCGCATTTAAGCGCAAAACGAAAAAAAAGAGGAAAAGAAGGAGATAGGGAAAAGAGTGTTTAGTCTCAAATATGGAAGTGATTTTCAAACATAATCATGTATCATTGAACAGGGCCATTTTTCGGAAAATTCCCCAACTTTCTCAAAATTTATCATCAGAAAACTTACTAACGTTTTTTCCTAACTCTGATGAGAGGATCAGCTGGCCGGAAGAGAAGCTGTGCTCAGTCCAGCATGACAAACAGCTCGAGGACAGCGTTCTCAGCGCTTTAGTTGCATCAGGTCGCGTCATGCGTCAAAATCCAACATAAATGATTAATTCAGCCCTGCTTGTTTACGTTCGGATTCCCCCGATTTGTGTCAAAGGCCAAGGCAAGCCGTGCCCAAAACCTGTCTTATATTGGGAGTTGTGTATACGTGTCTTTGTTTTCTTTGCAGAACAAGACACTGCAAGATCAATCCATTTTGAGAAACAAAACCAAGCACGATTTTAAATTCAAAATTGGGGTGAGGTTATTTGAGTTAATTATAGGGTGAGCAAGAATCTGAGATTTAAAGAATGAAACTGAATCATTTAATCCGGAAAATTATTAACGTACAGATTGCATTAGTTCCTGAGATGATAGGGAGGATTTGGGCGTTTCAATAGAACGTCGCATCAGGGTGCGTTTCGGTCTCGTGCACACATAAATTGTATCCTAGGACCTAGAACTAGACCTAGATCCAAAAAAAAGAAAAAGAAAAACCGGTCTATTCGAGCAAATGGTTGAACGCGTAGTGCTTCATTGCATCTCTTCTCCTGTTCAGCGTGTTGTGTCGACGACAACAATGGTATTGGAAAAAAGCCACGCTGCAAGAACCCGACAGTGGAAACCACCCGCGTTGTCAGATCTGCATCCTGAAATCTGCAGCGATGATCTGGCGAAATTTTGAGGAAAAATAAACATTTGTTATTTTAGTTTGTCGAAAAGATTTGCAATCTCATCGGCTTATGGGACGAAAACCTACACTAAAGAGTTTTTTTTACAATCGTTTTACAATCGATACTATTCATAAAATTCTTTTGCATTGGAAGGTGTTGAGAAGTATCGTCTCATAGTGAATGGGAGTTGATTAATTTGAGCCTGAAATTGGATCACAATTATTTACAACGCTTTTATACAGATTTCGGATTTTTTATTTGGTCAGCAAATGATGCATCAGAATGATCCGACTTTCAAGACATTTGTCATGAATTTTTATGAGTAGCAGCTGCCGAGTGTGAATTGTTCTGTCAGACCAAGTCATGGCCGTCTAGTCTAGATTCTGTATATTGAAATTTAAAACTGAGTTTTCGAAGACATTTCCTACATTTTTTTTAACAAAAATCATTAAGTTTCGATAAATAAGGGAGACCACAGACAATGCACCCGTTATCCAAATTTTTCCTGTACTATTTTTAGCCATATTTGAGGCAATATAACACGATCAGAAATTTTTTCCCCTGAAAACTGCTAACGCCATCGTTCAGTATACTCATTTTTAACTTCCATTTCCATTTTTCATCATCTCGGACCGATTTTTTTTCAACGAGATATCACACATTAACCACTGCAGTTCCACAATGCATTGTGAAAC
This sequence comes from Andricus quercusramuli, assembly GCA_932178445.1. Classification (NCBI taxonomy): domain Eukaryota; kingdom Metazoa; phylum Arthropoda; class Insecta; order Hymenoptera; family Cynipidae; genus Andricus; species Andricus quercusramuli. The sequence continues at coordinate 140,600 of CAKNXH010000142.1, read as the reverse complement.
AACGCAAGACGAAGAGAAACTGAATGGTTAATGTGTGATATCTCGGAGAAAAAAATTTTGTTCGAGATGATGAAAAATGGAAATGGAACATAAAAAGGAGTACTAAAGGGTGGCCTTAGCAGTTTTTAGGGGAAAGAATTTCTGATCGTGTTATATTGCCTCAAACATGGCTAAAAATAGGCATTTTTGCAATTACAGTTTAGGATATCTCAAAAACCTGACGTATAGAATAAATTTGGATAACGGATTCGGTTTTAGGATAACAAAATCCTTCGGGATCACATATTCTGGTCTTTGGGTACAAAAATGATATTATTTTTTTCGGCCTGTGTAATCATTCATTTGAAATACTAATGTATGTAAAATAAAATATTCAATTTAATTAATAGTTAGATGATAATAAATGAAAGACAGAAATAATTATTTTGGGTATATTTGTATTTTTAATTAATGACCATGTACTCTACAGTCATAATCCACTGTAGTGTGATCTCTCCTACTTGAACTAGGTAAATCAAAAGAAATACTTTTTGAAGGAAAATAAAATCATACCCAATACAGGAAAATTAGAATTTTTCTCTCACACTAAAATTCAAAAGTGTTTAAAAAATTCTCTGTTGGTTCTAAAAAGTTACAAACCTTTCAGAAGTGGGAGTCGGAAGTAGGTAAGTTAATAGATATAGTTAAATTAATTATTTGATTGAAAATTAATTTTTTTAAATTTATATTTGTGGGTTGAAAATGTAACTGTTTTGTAGAAAATCCACGTTTTTGTCTTGAAAATTCAACAATTCGGTTGAACATTTTTTCGCTTCTGCCAAAAAAACCTTTTTTGGTTGAAAATTCAAATCTTTTGATGAAAATTCATCTCTTCTGGAAGAAATTTTCCCTTTTAAATGCAACTGTTTGGTTAAAATTAGGCTCTTTAGTTAAGCATTCAACAATCAGTTTAAAAATAGGCATTTTTGCAATTTCAGTTTAGGACATTTCAAAAACCTGTCGTATAGAAAAAAAATTATGAATAAATGAATAAATTAAATAAATTAATAAATTCAGCCATTCGGTTGGACTCCTTTTCTAAAAATTTGTGGTTCGACATTGAACATTTAACATTCAAATTAATCTTTTTGACCGAAAATTTAACTATTCATTTTTAGTTGAGAACTTATATTTTTTGGTGAAAAATTCAACTGTTTCGTTGAAAATTTACCTTTTTTATAGAAAATTCAACTGTTTTGTAGAAAATTCATGTTTTTGACTCAAAAATGCAACAATGTGGTAGAAACTTCAAAAATTTCATAGAAAATTCAAATATTTGGTTGAAAGTTGAACTACTTTATTAAAAATTCAATTTTTTAGTTGAAGATTCATTTTTTTAATTAAAATATGATTTCTTTGGTTGAAATTAAATTTTTTGGTTAAAATTTGAGTTTTGTTACTGTAAAGTTAAATATTCCATTTTTGGTTGACAATTGATCTTCTGGGTTAACAATTTATCTCCTTGATTGCAAATTATCATTTTCAATGAAAAATTGTTTATTCATTGACTGGAAAATATTTTTTTTAGCGAGGATTCAACCATTTTGTTGCAAATTCGTATTTTTAATTCAATTCAACTGTTTTTGATTTAAAATGAAAATATTTTCTTGTTTGAAATGTCAACTATTACATTCTTTGTTAAAAATGTAAATTTTTTCTAAAAAATTTAACTACTTGGTTTGAAGGTAAACTACTTTGTTAATTCATAAGAAATAATAAGATTTCAGCAACACCCGCCTCTTCCGAAACGTGGTTTCTGAATTTCAGAAAAAATTTTGTCGATTACTCGTCAAATATTTTTTGGGAAACGAAAAAAAATCTGCTTCGGCACGGATTTGAACCGGGAACGTCACTATTCACTAGTGGAGAGTTCAACCAATTACATTAAGCGCTCCACTTATGGTGTTCCCGGTTCAAATCATGGCCTAGAAAGATTTTTTTCTCGTTTCTACAAAAACTATTTTACCAATGATCGGCCAAATTTAACATCCGGAATTAATTAATTACCCTGGTCGACAAAATAACATCAATACCCGAAATTATAATCAGATTTGGTGAATTCGTTCAGCTTGAAATTAGTAACTAAAATTTCACAGGTTACAAAGATGCAGACCTTCGTCATCCTGTGGAATTAAGAGAAACATGAAACGGTCTGCTGTGGCTCCGTTGGCGTAATTGGTTAAACGCTCGACTCGTGAATAGTGGCGCTCCCGGTTCAAATCCGGGCCGAGGCAGATTTTTTCTCGTTTCTCCAACAATTATTTGATCAGTAATTAGTAGAATTTAATATATTAAATTAGTTAATTAATTACCCTGATCGACAAAATAACATAAAAACTCTAAATTTAAGGTATTGCTATCCTAAAAAAAGAGTATTAACATGATTTTTTCATCCTTTAAGTATTCTTTTTGGTAAACTATCTAAATTTCTAAACAAGCAGGATGCGCTTGACGATTTTTACGAGCCTCGATACAATTCCAGGAAAATGCAGTAAACGTGGGACCCAACACACTTTAATCGCGCGAGGAATGTGCTCGGCGAGCAAGGGTGGTGATGCGAGGAAAGGGGAATATTCATTAGAAGGCCGCTGATTTGAAGGCGATTTAATTACGGGTCTACTCGTCTACCGTTAATTAATTTGGTCGATAGTTTAGGCGTGATTAAGCCGACGCTCACGGACAAGTCGATCGAGTCTGCGTTTCTGGCAGAGGCAGGGGATCCGAAGTCACCAAACTGATAAGGAGATCTGATTACATAAAATTCACTGTTTTTCGACATTGCTTGTCATCTTTTCTTCAGAAAATCTTATTTCTTGATCTAATTTGAATATAACAAAGCTAACAAACGTTATTCCATGAAAATAATAAATCAAGCAATTTAATTGTAAATCAAATCAAATCGAACGTGCATTAAATTTGCATTCAAGTTTAATGTATTTAAACTAGAAACAATTGTACTTTAAATGATATCTATTTACATTAATTTAGATTTGGAAAGTGTGCATCTGAATTAATTAAAATTTTTTATACAATTGAAATTGGAAACAGGTGGGATTTGCACCTATTAAGAAAAACAAGCATGAAAGAAAGTCAAAAAAAATATTTAACACTTCTAAATATTTTTTGTATTTCTCTCGCAAGTCATTTGTTTCTAAGTATGTTCATGTTTATACAATGGTAGTGTGTTGAATTTATATTTTTGAATTGAAGCGGCATTAGTTACGCTATGCTCGGTTCGAATCTTGACGAAATTATATAAAAATATTTTTTTTTTTAAGTTTCTTCTCTGGATATAAAGTGTCAATAAATAGTTTGCTCACATCAACGATTTTTAGTTATTGCGGTTATTAAAACGAACAAAGAACAGTATATATAATACAAAGTATTTTCATATTTCAAGAGAAAGACACATACATAAAAATCCTTGTAATAACCTAAAAAAATAAAATCTCTAATAATGGAATATATTTTAGCTGCAGTTTAGGTTAGGAGACCCCTCGACAATGCAGGGTTTCACTTTACAGGAGTTATGACACTTCATTTCCGGATCACACCTTTTTTTGGTCTCTATTCAGTAATAAAATCTCTCAAATGTACACCATTATATAGGAAAAAATATAGTTTTTAAAAACTATATTTTTGTTGTGTATGATAATTTTCCCAATTAGGGAATGAAGAAACTTCGTGATATTTTAGGATTTTTTCCACTTTTTAAGCAATTTTGCCAGTATAAAGTAGGAAATAAATTGAAATATAATAGGGATTTTTCCCTTTACCTTTTTCAAATATTTGAGGAAAATGATTGTTTTTGTATGGAATATTTCTATCCTATACGGTAGTTTTACAAATTGATTAGAAAATGTCGAGATCCATTAATATTATTTTAGGAATTTAAGGACATTTTAAAGTAATTTTGTCGTTATAAGTATGGAAATAACCAGAAACATAATAGGGAACTTTTCCTGATATAATAGGGAGTTTTCTTGAAGCTATTTTGAGGAAAATTTTCAAACTAAAAAATTTTTAGAGTATTCATTAAGAAATTTTCTCGCAAATTTTTTTGGCAAAATTCCCTTAACACTAGAAAACTTACTGAAATCTTTAAGGAATTTTCTTGAAGCTTTTTCGCATAATCTTCCTAAAATAACTGAAAAATGTATTGAATTCGTTAGAAAATTTTCCGAAAATTATTTTCTGGAAAATTCCCTGTATACTTGAAAATGTACCAAAATTTTAAGGAATTTTCCTGAAGTTATTTTGAGGGAAATTTTCAAAATGACCAAAAAATTCAACTAATCCTTCAGTAAATTTCCACGGCATCATGGTCTGGAAAATTCCATGAACACTTGGAAATTTACTGAAATCTTTAAGGAATTTTCTTGAAGCTTTTTGGAATAATCTTCCGCAAATAACCGAAAAATTTATTGAATTCGTTAGGAAATTTTCCGAAAATTATTTTCTGCAAAATTCCCTAAATACTTGGAATATATTTCCATAGCATCATTGTCTGGAAAATTCCCTGAACACTTGGAAATTTACTGAAATCTTTATGGAATCTTCCTGAAGTTGTTTTGGGGAAATTTCCCAAAATAACTGAAGAATTAAACTATTTGATTAGGAATTTTGTCCGGAAATTTTGTCTGGAAGATTCCCAAACACTTGAATATGTAACAAAATCTTTATGTATATTTCCGGAAGTTATTTTGGGTAAAAATTTCAAAATAACTAAAAAAACTTAACTGATTCATCAGGAAATTTATCCGAAATCAGTTTCGGGAAAATTTTCTTACCACTTGAAAATTTACTAAAATAGTAATGGAATTTTTCTGAAACTATTTTGAAGAAACCTACCAAAACAAATAAAAATTTACCGGATCCGTTAGGAAATTATCTTTTGGAAAATTCCCTAAACACTTGAAAATTGGCTGAAATCTTTATGGAATTTTCCTGCAGTTGTTTTTGGAAATAATCCGAAAATAACTTAAAAATTCAGCTAATTTATTAGGAAAATTTTCCGGAATTATTTTCGCGAAAATTCCCTTAACAATTGAAAATTTACCAAATTTGTAATGGAATTTTCCTGAAGCTAATTTGAAGAAACTTTTCAAAATAAAAAAGACAATGGAATTTTCCTGAAACTGTTTAAAAGACACCTTCCAAAACAACCAAAAAATTCGCCACATTCGTTAGGAAATTTCCCCAGAATTATTTTCTAGAAAATTCGCTGAACCCTTAAATTTTTACTGAAATCTTTGGGGAAGTTTCCTGATGTTGTTTTGGCAAAAAATCCCAAATTCAGTAAAAAGTTCATTGAATTCGTTAGGAAATTTCCATGGAATTATTTTCTGAGAAAATTCCATAAACACTTGAAAATTTACTTAAATCTTTATGGAATTTTCCTGAAGTTCTTTTGGAGAAAATACCATAATAACTAAAAAAATTAACGAATACGTCAGGAAATTTTTGCGGAATTATTTTTTGGAAAATTCCCTGAACCCTTGAAAATTCACTGGAATCTTGATGAAATTTTCCTGAAGTTGTTGTGCGAAAAAAACCAATTAACGAAAAAATTCAACTAATTCGTTAGAAATTTTTCGCAGAATTATTTTCTAGAAAATTCCCTAAACACTTGAAAATATACTGAAATCTCTATGGAATTTTCCTGTAGTTGTTTTGGGGACAATTTTCAAAATAAAAAAAAAATTTAACTATTTTGTCAGAAAAGTTTCTCGGAATTATTTCCGTGAAAATTCTCTTAACACTTGAAAATTTACTTTGAAAATAACTATATCCAAGATTCATAGGCAATCTAAATATTAAACAGCTATTTTCTTTTCGCGTAAAAGGATGAATCTTCAACTGAAATAGTTAAAAGTTTTAGTGGTAAAAATTAATTTTAACCAGAAAAAAAGACGAATATTTAGCTTTCGAAATTAATTTGTTCTTTTTCTCAAAGAGTTTATAGTTGAATTATCAACTGAAAATGACAATTTTTCAACCTAAAATTCAATGATTAAATTTTAAATTTTGTATTGTGGTCAAGTAAAGAGAAGAATTAAGGTAAAAACGAATTTTCAACAAAATAGCTCACTTCTGAACCTAAGAGATAAATTTTTTATTAAAATGATGAATCCTGAACAAAAAAATTTGTTTTCAACAAAAGAGTTTAGCGTTTAAATCAGTGATTTTGTATTCCAAAAAAGATGAATACTGAACGAAAAATGTAATAGTTGATATCCAAAAAAGAAATTAATGTTCAATCAGAAAAAGTTGAATTAAAAAAAAAACTACTTTTCAACATGAGTTGAATTTTCAACTTGAAAGGATTTTCCATTCTTGGGAGAGAAAAATTGCAAGCAAGCTGTTGATTTTTCAAGCAGGAAGATGAATATTTGAATTTAGAACTAAAAACGATCAATTTTCAAAAAAAAAAATATAATTTGAATTTTCATTAAAAAATATGAAATAAACTACATTAAAATTGTTAAACGAGTTTTAGATTCTGTTTAAGATTTAGTTTTATTAATAATTTGTATGCCTTGCGAAAACTAGATCTGATGATTATAAGTATTGCCTCAAAAGTAAAAGTTTAAAACATGAAAAAAGACTTTAAAATCTTCTCCAAATAACCTCTTATTTATTCGTAGCAACTATTAAATGAAAAATTTTAATCCGAAAATTCTTGGAACTTCTTGGACTTGAAAATTTTAAAGTAATTAAAATTTTTATTTAATATCTATGTAGATTCTAATGTATTTTGAGTGAGCTTTCTGCAATTTAAAGATCAAAAGATTAAACCTGTCCGCTATCAATATTATGTTCAGAAAAATCATGTTGACTGGCTATTTACAAAAAAAAAAACATAATTTTCAATTTTCGATAGACAGCGGAAGCTTCATTAAAAAATGTATATCAATATTTTCATTATATCTTCAAAGGAGGCAATAAATTATAGTGAAATTATTTTACATTCACTTGTTGGTACGAATAGCAATATTGTTTCAACTAAGACTATTATTCAGCTTATGATAAAACATGTCATTTTATATTCTATCAAAGATTTTATGCAATAATAATTTTAATATTTCAATTTCTGATAACGCTGTTATTCTACCTAATTTCACGACTTCACATTTTGGCTGCATTGAAAAAATAGATGGTGTATTGAGAAAATATTACATTAAAAGATACGTAGATGTTCAAAATTTTTTTTAAATCAATTTACAACTTCTGAGACGGATTTTTGGGTTAAAAATTTTCATGTAATTGTTATTATGGATAAAGAGGTTGTTTTAAAGAAGATTTTAAAGTATTTTTTCATGTTTTAAACTTACGCTTTTGAGGCATCCCTTATAATCATTAGATCTAGTTTTACTAAGGCACACAAATTATTATTTAACCTAAATTTTAAACAGAATCTAACACTCTTTTGTCTTCAAAAAATTCTTTTTGAACCACCTTACTGTTAAACAGCGGATACGTTAAAATAAAAGTATCTACATCATTTAAAGCGTGCAAATTTTAATTTAGTGTATTTAATTTTTTAAATGAAAATGTATCTATTATAGTTTTGTTTGAAAATTGATGGGTTTTAGTTCAAAATTTAAATATTCATCTTCTTCATTGATAATTCAACAGCTTGTTTGCAATTTTTTCTCTCCCTTGACTGAAAAATCTTTTCAAGTATCCGGAATCAATCAAAGACAAGTGTACAGCTGTACAGCCGTACATTGTATGGTACAAACTTAGAAAGCTCTCCACCAAGCATTATATTATATTTTAATAGTTTTATCTAGCTAAAAGAAAACAGTTACGACTTCGCAGTTGTTTTTGTCTTGTAAAACCTTTTAAGATTAATAATATTCTAGTTTTAATTATTACAATAACATGTTTTCAATTTGGATTCAACTAACTTGTTTTTTAATCGGACCTAATTCGACTTCAATAATAGAATAATATATTTGAATGAACTTCTCTTCGTTGAAAAAACAGTTTTTAAATTTACTTGAGACTACCCTTTGAAATAGTAACCAGCAATACATTTACCAATTCATTTAGTAGTAGCATTACCAATACACCAGAGCTTCGTTATATGCTCGCGCGACTGCAGGCGATATTAGCATTTCCTAGAATTGCTCGTCCCCACAGTTTCTCCGGGGGCAGGGTGAGAGACGGTTGCGACTCCGCCTATGAAGGGACGCACTGCATTACTCCGCAGTCAAGTAGATTGCGCAATGTCATGCAAACAGTGCAGGCGGCCCTGCCTGTTTACGTTTCGCTGCTGGCGATATATGCCCAAGGTTATTTTCAGGCAACCCCCGAGATTGAGCATATAACGAAGCTCTGGTGTAATTGGTAATGGAGGAATTATTCCTTTAGTAGATATAGTTACTAATTTATTTAGACAGTTATTCTTACAGACTGAATTAGTATATAAAACTACTACCAATTAGTAGGTTTCTACTAATTCATATTTAGAGAGTACTCATTGAAATTAGTAAGTTGGTAATAAAGTTACTAATTTAACTGTTAGATAAAATGCTACTAATTGAATTGGTAAAATTTCTACTAATTCGGATTTAGAGAGTAGAGAAAGTTTTTCGCCCCTGTGAAAAATTTGGATTTTCTTGGAAGAGTCGAGGCTCAATTGAGTCTCGTATTTCTGTATGGATTGGATGAGAGGTATTATTTGATGTGGCATTCATCATTTTGCTAGAGAGGTAGAGGGTAGAGAGTAGAGCTGAAGGACACCTAAAACTGACTCAGTGAAGTAGAACTTATTATACATACATCGGGCAGTCAGGAAGATATCCGAAAGGCACCCTAAGGATCAGTTGAAAATAAGATAAAGGTATAGGAGTTAAAGGCGCCGCATATATGCGCGGGGGCCATATTAAACGCGCGATCAAAGAGGGTAAAAGAGCGCGAATACACGAGAGCACGTGGGACAATGCCTGTCACCTCATTCACGTCAAGAGGCCTACGACTACCAACTTCACGAAGCCCGAGGCCGAGGCCAACCAAAAGGATCAAATTGCATCTCGATCCGTCCGCGCATCTACTTCTTTTTTAATGCCGCCTACCTCCTTATATTAGTTTCCTGCGGCTTCTTCCTCTTCTTCAGTTCTTCCCTTCTACCCTAATAATATTTACACTCCCTTATACTCAATCGTATTTCATAAAAGATTGGATGACTTCATTCAAATTTGTCAGAGCTGAAATTACGATATCTGTCCGGAAAGTATCCGACCTTCTGCTCTTAGGGACCGTACTTAAATTACGTAACATCTCAAGGTGGGGGGAGACATTTTATTACGATATGTTACAGTACGGTCAGAAAAAACGATTTTTCTGAAGGTATCTGTCTGTCTGTCTGTCTGCCTGTATGTATGTATGTATGTATGTATGTATTATGTATGTCTGTCTGTCTGTCTGTCTGTCTGAAGTATCGTATAGGTACGATAACTTTCGAAAGATTGATCAGATTCGATTGTGCTTTTGGCACACTTATTTATGGCCTACAAAGAAAGAACGAGTTCATTAACCAGCTATTTTGGATGAAAATTCGAAAAGTGAGCACATTTTGAAAATTGTTGAGACCACTTTTTTTGAAGATTTGAAAATTCTATGTACGTTTATTAGTAGTACGCAAAAAGATGAACAAAATATCTCCATGAATTGTTCTGATGAAAAAAAATTACAGAAATTATAGCATTTTCGATATTTCAAAAAACAAACGAAAATGAACATTTTAAGCCGAAAAACGCACGATATTTAAAAAAAGTCAAGAGAAGAAAAACGTTGCTATCTGAACTACCTACAATATTTTCATAACAAATTTTTGAATTTTCTGAAGAATAAAAAATTTCATTTTCCTGTCAAACTATGCAAGATACGACAAAAGATGATTCGATCAAAATTGTCAACCTAAAAATGATCTACAATTTTTACATTCTTATGGTAATGAGAAGGTATTCGTTTTATGTAAAATTTGACATTGTCGGTTTTCATCAAATCTCCACGTTTTGAGGCCTTCTGAGTCAGAAAAAAACGATTTTTACGATGGTGTCTGTCTTTTTGCGTAGAAAATTCAACTCTTTTCGTACAATATTAACCTCTTGTTCAAAATTCATATTTTGTTGCTGATAAGTCAACTGAAATATTTTTTGGAAATTTTTTGTCGAAAACTTAACTATTTCCTGGAAAATTTACTTTTTGCTTCAAATTTGAATTTTTCTGTAGAAAAGTCTATTGAAATACTCTTGGATGAAAACTCAACTCTTTTTTGAAAATTTATCTTTCTGATTTCAAAATTCACCTGCTTGAGCAGAAATTACATCTTTCTTGGATAAAAATGCAACTGGTTTGAAATTCAACAATTTTGCGAGCAATTTTGTTAAAAAGTCATACTTTTTGGTTGAAAATTCTGCTGTTTTGATGGAAATCGAACTTATTTATAGAAAATTTACTTTTTGGTTGAATTTAATATTTTGGTGTTGAAAAGAGAACTGAAATCTGTTCTGGATAGAAATTCAACTCTTTTTTTTTTAATTAAAAATTCATCTCTTTTAAGAGAAATTTCATCTTTCTTGGATAAAAATGCAAATTTTCGGTTGAAAATGAAACTATTTTGTTATGAATTCATACTTTTAGTTGAAAATTCTACTGTTTTGTTGAAAATTTACTTTTTGTTAAAAATTCATCCCTTTTGGTTGAAAAAATTCGTCTTTTTGGATGAAAAATTCAATTTTGTTCGTAAAAACATATTTTTCATTATAAAATTTAAATTTTGATCTTAAAAAGTCAAGGGTAAAGAATTCAACAATTTTGTTAAAAAGTCATCCTTTTTGGGTAAAAATATGTCTTTTTGAATTGAAAATTCAATTTTTTTGGTAGAAACTTATTTCTTGGTTAAAAATTCATATTTTGATCGTGAAAAGTCAACTAAAATCTTTTTTAAAGGAAAATTGAATTTTCTTTTAAATTATCTTTTTGATTTATAAATTCATCCACTTTGGTAGAAATTTTTTTTTTTACGAAAATGCAACTTTTTGGTTGAAAACTCTTCTCCTTTGCTCGAGTATTTAACTATTTTATTTGGAAGATTTAGTTGAATCACATTGTTAAGATTTAATTTTTATTTCAAGAGTGATATTTTTAGTTGAAAATTCATCTCTCTGCCTGAAGCTTTAACAATTTTGTTGAAAATCAATCTTTTTAAATTGAAAATTCAACTACTTGGATAAAAGTTAAACTACATTGTTAAAAATGTATTTTTTTGATTGAAGGCTCATATCTCTGGTTAAAAATTTAGCTGTTCAGTGGGAAAGGTTTCCTATTGGTTTGAAACTAATTTTTCAACTGAAAATGTAACTTTTACATTTTTTTTAAGATTCATCTTCTTTAGTTGAAAATTCTCCTTTTTTGATTAAAAAAGAATTTTCTTGGTTTCTTCATTTTATTTCTAACTTTTTAAAATATTCTTAAGGTATAAATTATTTTTGAATTTTTGTTAACTTCTAAATACTAAATTCTAAACTCTAAATGTTGTAATCTTGTAAAATTGAAAGATTTTGCGCTTGAAATGTTTCGAACTCTTTTTAAATTTTCTCTTTTTTATCTTAAAAAATGAAGAATCATTTTAAATGTTCACATGAATCTTGAAATTTTTTTTATTTTCTTAGAATCTTTCAAAATTTGTAAAAAGTTTCGCCTTCTCTCGAAATCTTAAAAAATCTACATTTGGTTTGAAATTTTTCAATTTTTCTCAGGAATTAAATGATTTTTTAATCTTTTCAAAAGTTACGAAATTTTCAAATATGTTTTGAAGTAATTGAGTTTTCCTATAATTTTTTAAAACAATATAAAATCAAAAAAATGTCTTCAATCTTCCAGATAATTTTTTCACCAAATTTTGGAAATCATTTGTAATGTTTTGATTTTCTTGAGAACTTTCAAAATTCTTGAGAGGATTTTAATTTTTTCCGAAATCTTCAACAATTTTTATTTGATTTTAAACTTTTTGAAATCTTTTTGAATCATAAATTAGTTTCGATTTTCTTTTAACTACCAAATAACTCTTATACTCATAGAATTTTTTCTAAATTTTGTAATCTTGTAAAATTGAAAGATTTTGCTTTTGAAATGTTTTGAAATCTTTTTGAATTTTTACTTCAAATTTATTTTGTCAAATAAAAAATAATTGTAAATGTTTAAACGAATCTTACGATTTTTTTTCATTGTCTCGAAATCTTCAAAAATCTATATTTGGTTTGCTATTTTTGAAATTATTTTTTAATCTTTTTAAAAGTTCTAAAATTTCTGACATCTTTTGAAGTAATTCAATTTTCCTATAATATCTTAAAATGATGCAAAATTTGAAAAATTGTATTAAATTTTCTAGATTATTTTTCGACATATTTGGAAATTTTCAAAACTTGAAATTATTTTTCAAAAATAAAACCTGAATTATTCAAAATTTTCCCGAAAATCTTATTATTGGTACCGAAATTTGTTGTTGCCGGTAACCACAATTTTGTTACCGTTACCGAGAGATAATATAACATAATAATCATCTTATGATTAAGATATTTTAAGTTTTTGTCCAGAATTTTCTTTTTCTACTCTCTTTAAAAAGAAAAAAAGTTGAAAAAGTGGAAAAGTTAACAAAAGTTATAGTGTAATATCAAAATGTTAAGAGACGCAACCAATCAGGTTTTTGACAACAGTGTCACTGACAAGGAAAGAATTGAAATGTCTTTCCTAATAATATTTTTTTCACTACGAATATCTGATTCATGAAAACTAAATTTCTATTCCACATTTTTCGAGACTCTGAATTTATTTCTTTTGTAAGGTATAAAATTCGCTCTGATTACTTGATGGCAAATGATACCATCACTTTGAAAACGCATTGAAAGCTTTACTATTCACTTGATATTTTCAGACCAGATTCCAGAACTCTGAAATCTCGAAATTGCAAAGCGTAGCATTCCCGCCCTCTGAACACATCCTTCTTTCGTTTACCCAGGACATAAACCAGGATCTCCAGGATTTGCTAGTTTCACACATTATGTTCCAGCAGCGTGCATTTTTTCTTCTCGTGTGGCAGAGTAGGTTGAAAATAGTGCAGTGAAACTGGAGAGGCAAAGAGGGAGAAAAAGAGATCTATGCAGAGATTCTGGAGCTAACATATAAGCCCTAGGGTGGTAAAGAGAGAGAAGAGGGCTTCCTGGAAACGCCTATTCATCGCGAGTCGAGACCAAGTTTTCGAAGAGGACCAAAGCAAACAGCGCGAATTCGCGCCAATCAGCACCGATTCAAATTTCCAGACCAGTCCGACTGCTTTTCCCCGATTGAAGCCGTTGGTCCCAGTGGGACCTGTTCATTAATAAAGACATAGATAGGTCCCTAGATATACCCCTTTGGCGAGACCCGAATATCTGACACTATATGGACCATTTTTTATTCCACTTTTTTAGGGTCGACTATTAGTGGACTATCTCGATTATCAGTCGAGAAATTTATTAGTAATTGTTGCTAATATCACAGACTTCACAGCCCTAAATGATCTCAAAAGAGGGGATATAGGGTGCTTTTTCACGAAAATAGGGGAATAATAGGGAAATTAATTCTTTTAAATAATATTATATTATGTTTTTATGTTATATTATATTATGTTATTATGTTATATATTCAGTCCATATTAGATTTTGTACGCAATGAAGCATGAAATTAATGTTAACCTAATTTATGGTAATTGTAGAGGTGGTTTATGGTAACTTACCATAAATTATCCAAAATCATATTTTTTTAATTTCCATAAATTTCCGGAAATTTATTAATGTTTTCCGTAAATTATGGTTATGTTACAGGTGAATATAGTAACTTACCATAAATTACCCAAAATTCATTTTTAAAAATTTCCATAAATTTCCTGAAATTTATAAAAAATTTAGGTCACCTATGGTAATTTTACAGGTAAATATGGTAACTTACCCAAAATACGTTTTTTCAAATTTCCGGAAATTTATGAAAAATCTCGGTAATTTATGTTAATTTCACAGGTAAATATGGTAACTTAGACACAATTCATTTTAAAAAATTTCCGGAAATTTATGAAAAAAATTTCGGCTATTTATGGTAATTTTACAAGTAAATATGGCAACTTGCCATAGGATACCCAAAATTCATTTTTGAAAATTTCCATAAATTTCCGGGAATTTATGAAAAATGTCGGCCATTTATTGTAATCTTATAGGTAAATATGGTAACTTATCATAAATTACCCATATTTAATTTTTTTAAATTTCCATGAATTTCCGGAAAGTTATGAAAATTTTCGGTCGTTTATGGTAATTTTACATGTATATATGGTAACTTTCCATAAATAACCGTAAAATTCTATTATCTGCAACCAAAATTTTTCCTCTCAGACGTCACTTTTCAGTCCCTAGGGAGTAAAAAGTAGAGCTTTAGCCCCGCTTCGTATAGGCGTCGAAAGGGCTGAAATCATGCATGTGTCATAAAATAGTATATTATGCACCTTGCAGGAGAAAAAGTACCTGTCCCCCTTGGCGCATATGATATTTTTTATAACAAATGGATGATTTCAGACATTTCATGAAATACAATTAGTATCATGAAGCATGAAATTAATGTTAACCTAATTTATGGTAATTTTGGAGGTAATTTATGGTAACTTACCATAAATTGCCCCAAGTTCAATTTAAAAATATCTATAAATTTGCGGAAATTTATGGAAATTTTCAATCATTTATGGTAATTTTAAGATGAATATGGTAATTTACCATTAACTACTTAGAATTAATTTTTTCTAGTTCCCATAAATTTCCGGAAATTTATGAAAATATTCCGTGAATTATGGTAATTTCACAGGTAAATATAAACTTACACAAAATTCATTTTTAAAAATTTGCGGAAATTTTTGAAAAATTTCGGTGATTAATGGTCATTTTACAGATAAATATTATAACTTACCCAAAATTAATTTCTAAAAATTTCCACAAATTGCTAGAAATTTATAAAAAATTTCGATTATTTATAGTAATTTTACAGGTAAATATGATAACTTACCATGGATTACCCAAAATTCATTTTTGAAGCTTCCATAAATTATGGAAATTTATGAAAATTTTTGGTCATTTATGGTAATTTTACAGGTATATATGGTAACTTTCCATAAATAACCGCAAAATTCGATTATCTGCAACCAAAATTTCCTCACAGTTTTTACCGTGAGTGGGCTGATAATCATAGAATGCGAGCTCAAGTTTCGTTGATTCGATACAAATTGATTGACCTATAATATGACTAAATTTCATTGAAGAATAAGGAAGTTATGGTTACTCATAATATTTAAAAAATCGGCTTTTTATAGTAGAACTTTTTTCATTAGCATAATTCAACTTTGATGCAAAGAATTGAAAGATTCATTGGCTCAGAAAGAATCGATTGACCTATAATAGTAATACATTTTATTGACAACTATGGTCATTTATAATATTTAAAAAATCGGTTATTTATAGTTCAACTTTTTTCATTAGCATAATTCAAAGTTGATGCAGAAAAATAAAAGATTCATTGACTTTAAAAGAATTAATTGACCTATAATATTAATACATTTTATTAACAAGTCAGGAAGTTATGATAATTTATAATATTTAAAAAATCAATGATCCATAGTTAAACTTTTTTCATAATCATAATTCAAAGTTAATTCAAGAATACAAAAGATCCCTTGACTCAAGACGAATTGATTGACCTATAATGCTAATGCATTGTATTAAAGAGTACGGAAGTTATGGTCATCAATATCATTGGAAAAGTCGCTTTTTATAGTAAAAATTTTCTGACTCACGTAATTCTAAGTTAATCCAAGAACATAATACATATGTTGATTCGAGAAAAATCGATTGACCTATAATACGAATTCATTTGATTGAAGAATAAAAAAGTTATGGTAAAACATATTATTCAAAGAATCGATTATTCATATTTGAACTTTTTTCATTAGTATAATTCAAAGTTGACACAAAAAATAAAAGATTCCTCGACTCGAAACAAATCGATCGACCTATTACATTAGTACATTTTATTGGCAAGTGAGGAAGTTATCGTCATTTATAATATTTAAAAAATCGTTTTTTTATACAGAAAATTTGTTTATTGACGTAATTCAAAGTTTATTCAGGAATATAAAAGACAAGTTGATCCAAGACAGATCAATTGACCTACATATAATATAAATACATTTTAATAAAGAGTAAGGAAGTTATGGTCATTTATATTATTTAAAAAATCGATTATTTATATTCGAACTTTTTTCATCAGCATAATTCAAAGTTGACGGAAAAAAGACTCCTTGACTCAAAAAGAGTCGATTGACCTATAATATTAATGCATTTTATTATCAAGTAAGGAAGTTATGCTATTTGTAATATTTAAAAAATCGTTTATTTATATTTAAACTTTCTCAGTTAACATCATTCAAAGTTGATGAAAGAATATAAAAGATCCCTCAACTCAAGAGAAACTGATTGACCTATAATATTACATTGTATTGAAGAGTACGGAAGATATGGTCATTCACATTATTTAAAAAATCGCTTTTTATAGTAAAAATTGTGTTCCTCACATAATTTCAAGTTGACGCAAGGATATAAAAGATCCCTCAATTCGAGAAAAATTGATTGACCTATAATAATAATACATTGTCTTGAAGAGTACGGACATTATGGTCATTTACATTATTTAAAAAACTCGCTTTTTATAGTTAAGATTTTGTTCCTCACATAATTTAAAGTTGATAAAAGAATATAAAAGATACGTCATTCAAGACAGATCGATTGACCTACATATAATGTAAATACATTTTATTGAAGAGTAAAGAAGTTATGGTTATTTATAATTCATAAAAAATCGTTTATTTATAGTTGAACTGTTTTCATTTGCATAATTCAATGTTGATGCAAGTACAGAAAATATTCTTCGATTCAAGACGAATCGATTGACCTATATTATTAATACGTTTTATTGATGAGGACGGAAGTTATGGCCATTTATATAATTAAAAAAATTTTTTTTTACAGAAAACCTTGTTTCATCAACATAATTCAAAGTTCATGCAAGAATAGAAAAGACTTATTAATTTGAAACGTTTCGATTGACCTACTGATTGATTATAATGAGAAAGCAAAGTGCTTATCAAACTGGCATCATAAAATTGTAAATACAAACAATGTGGAAACATCTGAGGTTGTATTCACAGACATTTAACAAAACAGTTGAATTTTATACCAAAAAGGATTACTTCTGCCCAAATGGTTTAATTTTCGATAAAATAGTTAAATTTTCGAAAAAGAAGTAAATGTTCAGCAAAATAATTTAATTTACAACAAAAAAATCAAACTATCAATCCACACCAACTCAGATGAATTTTAGTCAAATGGTCGAAGTATCAATCAAAAAAGATTAAACTTTAACCAAAAAAGTTGCATTTTCCACCAAATACTTGAATTTTCAAGGCAAAAAGACGATTTTTTTTAGAAGGTAGTTGAATTTGTGATCGGAAAAGTTGAATTTTGAAAAAAAAGTTTATTTTCAATCAAGAAAGATGACTTTTCTACCAAAAAAGATGAATTTTCAATCTAAAAGGACGAATGTTCTATTCAAAACCAATTTCAATTTGATTATTGGATAATAAAGCGTATCACCTTTTAATAATGAATTTCTTTTCGGTTTAATGATTGGTAACTTCTAACTTCGTGTAGAGTCATGTACAGCGTGGTACAAAAGAAAATAAAAATGTGTCGAATATGGCGAAAAACTGGTTTCCTCCTGAGTCACAGTCTATAATGATGGACCTCAAGAGAGCGTTGTAGCATGCTCCATCGGCCAAAACTCTGTCGTGAAGGAAGCTCCAGGAAAAATTGGCCATCATTTCCGGCCATTCAGAAAATGACAAGTGGAAAAGATTTTTCTACTCAAACTCAAAACCAGATGATATTCAAAATTTTGAAGAACTTTTCTTTCAAAAATAAGCTACAATCATAATTTGAAGACATGATGGAAAGTTTTTTTATGTTCAAAACACAATACGATATCTAGTGTATTTGTTCGCGTCTTCAAGACATATGGATCAACCTATTGATGAAACTTTTGCGACCTACCAGTAGCGAATACCAATTCCAGAAGTTTGAAAAAAATGGTTTATTCTGTTTATTTGAGAAAAACGTTTTTCATATTTAAAATAAAACGATATTCAATGGAGCGTATTTGTTCGCGTCTTCGAGATGCATCAATCGAACTATTGCTAAACTTTTTACGACCCATTAGCACAGATTTAGGAAGGTTAAAAAAAAAGTTAATTCTGTTTATATGAGGAAAATTTTTTTAATATTCAAAATACGGCAATACTATACATCTAATGTAGTTGTTTGCATCTTCGAGATGCATTGATCGACCTGTTGTTGAATCTTCTATGACCAACCAGTGCCGATTTAGGAGTTTCGAAAAATTGTTTTATTCTACTTGTGTCATAAAAAATTTGTTAATATTAGAAATACTACAGTACTGTACCTGACATGTTTGTTTGCATCTTCGAGACGAATTACGAATTGATGGAGCTTCTATGACCTCTTATGATTTAGCAGTACAGATTCATAATTTTAAAAAATAGATTCTTTATCTTATTGATATGCGGAAAACTTTTCTTAGATTTGGAATACAATAGCAATGTATATAATATATTTGTTCGCGTCTTCGAGAAGCATCGGTAGCCCAATTAAAGAACATTTCATGTCCTAGCATGAACTGCCAATATCGTTGAAAAATAAACCAAAATAACTTATTTTATGAGAGGAATTTTTTTGTATTGGGAATATAACAGTAATGTATTTGATGTAATTGTTCGCGTCTTCGAGATTTGTGGATTGACCTATTAAGTCTATTAACGAACTTTCGATTACCATTCTTCATCTATCAATAACGATTTAGAAAGCTAAAAAAAAGTTACATTGTCGATACATTAAACTATTAAAGAAGAATATTATCGTCACAAAAAAATTAGAAGTTGCATTTTCAACCAAATAGTAGAATTTCTAAGTCAAGAAGACGAAGTTTCTATAAGACAGTTGAATTTTCATACCGCTACGTTGTTGAATTTTCAACAAAAACAAGAAAGATAACTTTTCTACCATAAAAGTTAAAAGATGAATTTTTGATCCAAAAGGATGAAGTTTCAAAAAAAGAGTCGAATTTCCTACCAAAAAAGATGACTTTAACATGATAGTTAAATTTCCAACCAAATAATTTACAATCACAAGAAAGGTGATTTCTCCACGGAATAGTTGAATTGTCAACTGAAAATAAAAAATTTTCAATGAAAACGGAATGGTTAAATTTTCCATTTAAAAAACTAATTTTCAACAACAACAAAAAACTAGTTTTCAATCAGTTGAATTCAATTTAAACAAATTTT
Source organism: Andricus quercusramuli (assembly GCA_932178445.1). NCBI lineage: Eukaryota > Metazoa > Arthropoda > Insecta > Hymenoptera > Cynipidae > Andricus > Andricus quercusramuli. The sequence goes on along the minus strand of CAKNXH010000142.1, from coordinate 121,060 downwards.
CAAGAAATTAGTTGAATCCCATTAATTTCTCCAAAACAATTTATATATCCGTAAGTGAAATCGATTTTTTGAACAGATGGAACAATTAATTTTTAACAACAAGAAGAAAGTAATGTTCAAATTAATAGTTGAATTTTGAAATAAATAGTTTGATTCTTCACCAAAAGGCTTAATTAACTACCAAAGTAGTCTAATTTTCAACCAAAAATATGGAGTTTCAAAAAAAAAAAAAGATAATCTTGAACCAAACATTCTAATTTTCTACCTAACTGTTGAATTTTCAAACAAAAAAAATAATTTTTTACAAAGTAATAAATAAAATTTTGAAATAAAGTTTTGCGTTTTGCGGTAACCCTGTTATAATATTCTTGTTAGTAATTTATTTGCCTTGTATTTATATTTATATTACTTTATTTGCAAATTCTCTCTCCTGAAGATTATCTTTTTAGCTATAAAATGTATTATTTGTTTGAAAATTTCACAGTTTTGTTAAAAAGTCATTCTTGTTGAGAATTCAACTATTTGATAGAAAATTTATTTGTTGTTTAAAATTCATATTTTGGTATTGAATAATCAACTGAAATCTTTCTTGGACCAAATTTCAACTATTTATTTGAAAATTGGTTCACTTGATTTAAAAATTCATCTGTTTTAATAGAAATTTCATCTTTCTTGATAAGTTAAAGTTAGAAAGTTATCCTTTTTGTTTAAAAATTCAACTGCTTCGTTGAACATTCGTATTTTCATGTTGAAAAATCAAGTATCTTGGTAGAAAATTTAAATCTTTTTTTTGGATGGTAATTGAAAATTTTCTTGAAATTTGATTTTTTGATTTACAAATGCATCTGTTTTAGTAGAAATTTCACTTTTCTTGGATAAAATTGCTACTATTTGGTTGAAGATTCAATAATTTTGTTGAATTCATTCTTTTTCGTTAAAAATTCAACTGTTTTGTTAAAAATTCAAGTTTCTTCTAAGAAAATTTGTTTCTTATTTAAAACTCATATTTAACTGTTGAAAAGTCAAATTAAAATCTTTTTTGGATACAAATTCAATATTTTTCAAATTTTTTATTTTTTTTTTCATTTAAAAATTCACCTGTTTTAGTAGACATCTTTCATTCATTAAAATGCAACGGTTTGTTAAAAAATTAATCTTGTTTGCTTCAGGATTCAACTATTTCGTTTTAAAATTTTGGTTACACGACTTTGTTGAGAAATCACTCTTTGGTTGAAGATTCATTATTTTTAGTTGAAAATTCATCTCTTTGGTTGAAAGTTGAGCTATTTTGTTGAAAATTGATTTTTTCTAACTGAAAAATCAACTGCGTGGGTATAAGCTGAACTACTTTGTTGATTTATTTTTATTTTTATTTCTTGAGTGAAGGTTTTTATCTTTGGTTGAAAATTGACCTTCTTTTGTTGAAAATTAATTTTTGTGTTGAAAATTCATATTTTCTGATTGAAAATTCAATTTTTACATAGAAAACTCGTCTTTTGGTTTAAAGGTTCAACAGTTTAGGCAAACATTTTTCTTCATTCCTGAAAAATCTTTATTTCTTAAAAATTCGTCTCTGTGATTTTGAAATTAATTTTTTGAACAAAATTTAATATTTTCTGGTCGAAATATCAACTATCCCACTTTTTTGTTGAAAATTCATATTCTTAGGTTGAAAATTCAATGATTTTGTGGACAACTTGATTATTTTATTGGAAATTCCAGTATTTTGTTGAAAATTTTATTATTTCATTGGAAATTTGAATACTTTGTTCAAAATGCAAGTATGTTGTTAAAAAAATCATGTTATATGGTAGAAAAGTCATTTATTTGTTCAAAATAAATAAATAAATTTGAAAATTGTAAATTGGTATCTGAAATACTGTTTTATTACATGCATGAAAGTCTTCGAGTTAAAAATATTACTAGAATCATATCCTGGTATTTGAATGTTAATGATTAGTGAAAAGAAAAAAATTGGTCCAGGAAAAATCAGAGAATTTTGAAAATGAATTTTCACCCTGCAAAGCATTATCCTAAATACAAAAAATTACCATTAGTCCCATATCTTATCTTTTCTGGAAACTGTAAATAAAACTATAAAGGGGAGGGGCTGGAAATATTTTTTTACGGTTCGTTACAGGGGCGAGGGGGGTCTTGGAGAGGGCCTATAATTCGTTACGTGATTTAAGTACGGCCCCTTATGTAAAATTATATTTATATTATGTACTTAAAAACAGGAGGGGGTCAGCTTCAATGTCACATGAAATTTCTAGGGTGAGGGGTGACAAAAATGTCAAAAATTGTGACAAGAGGAATGGGTGACTTGAGTCAAAAAACACTGAAAAATGAAAATAGCTTCAAAATTGTGGACGCTCCCTCATTAAATCTAAAAAAAATACGGATTTAATCACCTCTTTTTGTCTTCAGTCTAAAATAGATTTGCGATGCACAATCATAAAAAAATATATATCAGCACTTAATCTTTATGGTAGGTAATACCGGTCGTCGAAAAGAAATACGATTCCAGTTTCAGGTTCATTACCACTACTGGTCTGTTTTTTCGGTGGCTATTCTATTCTTCTAAGGAAAGTCCCGTTATTCAGCGCATTTACGACGAAGCTCCCAATTCTAAATCGTGGGAGCGCAAGAAAAGGTATAGAATAGATTATAGAAAGTCCCGTTAATCGTACACCCCTTGTGTCTCTCTTTCACTCGCCACACATCCCTTCTTTCTTTATCTACCCTCTTCAAGAACCTAATCATGTCCCTTGTCTAGAATCTGAAGATTTGAAAGTTGACAGCACTCGGGGCAAAGAAAGCCTCCTCTTTTTCTTTGTGAAAAAGCGCACTTATCATTGGTCATAATGCATTAAAATTGTCCTCACAAATGAAGATTATTAGTTAATTATCATTAATATTAACCAAGGTATAGTTGGTCATGATGGGCTTCGAAGGTACTCAACACAAAAGGTTCTGCACCTCCCGGATTTTTTCGTTCTCATTACTATGATTCCGTCGAACGATATTTTCCGATCTCGACGCGATCCCGACTCGATCCTACTCAACTTTGGCTCGGGAAGTCGATATATGGACTCGGGATCGTGTCGGATTTTCGATACTCTTTTGACAGATGTGTACTTCTCAGTTGAACTGAGCGGAAATTTGACAAATTGCTTTGACGTGGCTGAAATTTATTTTCCCCATAGTGGAAGAGTTGTACCTTGTCTTAGTAGTAAATAATTTGAAACATCTAAATGCAACTATAAAACCTATTTTCAACCTTCACTAGAGCCTCATACGCGCGCTCCACGCGCGACCAATTTATTTACGTGTAATTATTTTTTTGGGAATGAAGTTCAATAAAATACCATGAAATTAATTTTCTCTTCAATAATTTTGATTTGTACACGGCTTCGCATGTTTACCCTCTGACGATGCAGAATAAATAATTGTGCAACTCTAAACATTTCCATGCAACTTTGGAAAAAACCTATAAAATGTCGGCTATTCTTTTAAAAATACCCGAACTCTGAATATGTTCATGAAAAATATTTAAATAATGAATGATTGTTATGAATGTGCAAGTAATTTACGAAATTCTTATTTGAAATACATACTTTGTTGCTTCAGCAAAAAAAGAGCCTATTCTTTTGAAAATAGACAAACTCTGAATATGTTTGAGAACATTGTTTAAATGATTAATAATTATTACAAATTTGCGAAGTATCGTATGAAATAGTCTTCGGAAAGACATTCTTGGTTGCCTCCGATTTGCTGATAAAAATTGTTTAAATAATTAATAATACTTGGAAATTTACAAAGTATCACAGAAAAAAGTTATCGGAAAGATATTCTTAGTTAATTTTTTAAAAATGTAGCCTATTCGTTGATGAATAAACCAACTCTGAATTTGTTTATGAAAATTGTTTGAATGATTAATAAATGTTTTACATTGACAAAGCAACATAAAAAAGAGTCATCAGAAAGACTGCATACAATAATAATGATAATAATTGAATTGAATTGAATAATAATTATAGAATTATTATTTCAAAAAGGTTTAAAATATAAATTATTTGACGATTAATGAAACGAGCCTCTGGTTAAAAATGTTTTCAATTGCTCAATTTGTAATGTTTTTCACTTAAGATTTCTTCAAATGATATAATTAACAAAATTATTGATTCATTTTTCAATTTGGAGGATCACAAATAATGGCTTGGATACATATTTCTTGAGCAGAAATCTTTGAAATGTTCTGTTCAAACAAGTTTTTTTTCTAAAAATATAGTAAAATTTTCCACAAATGATATGAATTTAAAAAAAAAACAGTTAAAGTTCCATTCGAACAGTTTAATTTTCAAACCAAATATGCACGATAAATTCTCAATGAAAACGTAAATAGTTAAATTTCCAATGAAAGATGGAATGCTTGAATTGTTGCTTCAGAAAATTAATTTTTAACCTAAGAAAGAGTTTTAGAAAGAATAGTTACATCCTCAACCAATAAAATAAATTTTAACCAAGCAGTTCAAATTTAACGAATTTTCACCCGAAAATCCAAAAGTTGAATTTTTCAATTTTTATTCGAAATTGTTTTATTCCGCTTATGAAAGATTCTAGGTTCAAAATTTTACAAATGTAATATTCTGGTCTTTGAATATTCATGGTTAGGGAAAATGAAAAATCGATCAGGGAAAAATAAGAGAATTTTTAAAATTAAATTTTGCGGTAATCCTGATATAAATTCTTGTTAATAATTCATTTGCTTTGTATTTATATTTCTTTTTTTTTGCAGTTGCTTCCTCCTGAAAACTATCTTTCCAGTTGCGAATTTGATTATTTGATTGGAAATTCAACAGTTTTGTTAAAAATAAAATCTGTTTGCTTAAAAATTCCATTATTTCGTAGAAAATTTAACTCTTGAAAAAAATTCATATTTTGGTGTTGAAAATTCAATTGAAATGTTTTTTGGATTAAAATCCAACTATTTTTTGGAAAATTTGTCTTTCTTATTTAAAAATTCACCTGTATGAGTAGAACATTCATATTTCTTGGATAAGAATGCAACTGTCTGGTTGATAATTCAATGAATTTGTTAAAAAGTCATCCTTTTTGGTCCAAAAATCTATCTTTTTATTGAAAATTCAACCATTTCACAGAAAAATTAACTTTTGAGACAAATTGACATTTTGTGTTGAAGAATCAATTTAAATATTTTTTGGACGAAAATTCAACTATTTTTCTTAATATTTGTCTTTTTGAATCGTAGAAAATTTACTCCTTATTTAAACTATTTTCCTTGAAAATTTGGTTTGAACCACTTTGTTAAGAAATCATTTCTTTGTTGAAGATTCATATTTTTCGTTGAAAATTCATCTCTTCAATTAAAGTTTGACTATTCAGTTGAAAACTGATATTTTTCAATTATAAATTTAAATGCGTAGATAATGGTTGAAATACTCTGTTAAAAAATTTCTTTTAATGAATCTATTTGGTCGAAAATTGAACTACTTTGTTGAAAATTACTTTTTTTGCTGAAAATTTTTATTTTTCTGGTTGAAAATTCCATGTTTGTACAGAAAATGTGTCTTCTGGTTTTGAGGTTAAACAATTGAGGTGAACTTTTTTTCTTTCATTACTGAAAAATTTTCATTTATTGAAAATTTGACTTTTTAATTTTGAAATTAATTTTTTTTTGTGATGGAATTTCATCCTTCTTGGTTGAAATATCAATTATTACACTTTTTTGTTGCGAATTTATCTTTCAAGGTTAAAAATTCAACTATTCCGTTGAAAATTTAATTATTTTGCAGAAAATTAAATTCTTTAATTTTCAAACCGAAAAAGTGGATTTCCTGTAAAAGAATTGAATTTTCAACCCGAATTTATGAATTTTCAACAAAAAAGTAAGTTTACCGCCAAATGGTTGAATTTTCAACTAAATTCATGAATCTTCAGCAACAACAAAAAATTAATTTTTTACAACGTTGCTCAACTTTGAACAAAATAGTGGATTTTTCAAACAAAACAAAAAAATTCTCAACGAAACATGCAATTATTCATATCCAAGCCAAAAAACATTTTAATTTGAAAAAAAAGAACTTTTAACAAAATAGATGAATTTTCAACCAGAAAAAATAAATTTTCAACCCAAAGTGAAATAGTAACATTTTCAATAAAAAAAAAAATTTTCAGCAAAATAGTTCAATTTTCATCCAAAGAGACGAATTTCCATCTAAAATGAATCTTCAACCAAAGAAACCAAATTACTTGAGTCTTCAACTAAAAAAGATAAATTTTTAAACAAATATTTTTTCAAACTAATAAATGAAAGGAATTTTCAACAAAATTGCTGAATTTTCAACCAAGTAGTTGAATTTTTGACCAAAAAGAAAAAAAGATGACTTCAACGAACATATGTTGCATTTTCAACAAGAGAATTTAATTGGTAACCAAACAGTTTAATTTTCTGCTAAGTTGTTTAATTTTCAAGCCAAAAAAATGAATTTCCTATAAAGAAGTAGAATTTTCAACCCGAATTAATGAATTTTCAACAAAAAAGTTAATTTACCGCCAAATAGTTGAATTTTCAACTCAAATCATGAATCTTCAACAACAACAAAAATTCATTTTTTACAAAGTTGTTCAACTTTCAAACAAATAGTTGATTTTTCTAACAAAACAAAAAAAATTTCGACGAAACATGCAATAATTCATATTTAAACCAAAAAACATTTTACTTTGAAAAAAAAATTTTTCAACAAAATACATTGATTTTCAACCAGAAAATATACATTTCTAATCTAAAATAAAACAGTAACATTTTCAATAAAAAAACGGATTTTTAGCAAAATAGTTCAATTTTCAACCAAAGAGATGAATTTCCATCTAAAATGAATCTTTAACCAAATGAATGTTAAGAAAAGAGTTCAACATTCAAGCGAATAGTTGATTTTTCGACCAAGAAGTAGACTTTTAGCCCGAGAACATTAATGTTCTACCAAAAAGACGAATTATCAAAAAAATGCATGAATTTTTAAGTTTCTAACCTAGTACTTGAATATTCAACTAAAAAAGATACATTTTTAACCAAATAATTTTTTAAAACTAAAAAATAAAAGGAATTTTCAACAAAATTGTTGAATTTTCAACCAAGTAGTTGAATTTTTGACCAAAAAGCAAAAAAGATGACTTCAAAGAACATGTTGCTTTCAAAAAGAGAATTAAATTTTTAACCAAATAGTTCAATTTTCTACTAAATTGTTTAATTTTCAAGCTAAAAAAATGAATTGCCCACAAAGAAGTAGAATTTTCAACCCGAATTTATGAATTTTCAACAAAAAAGGTAATTAACCGCCAAAAAGTTGAATTTTCAACTCAACAAATAAAACAAAACAAAAAAATTCTGAACGAAACATGCAATAATTCATATCCATAATTCATATATTCATATCATAAAAAAAAGAATTTTCAACAAAATACAATAATTTTCAACCAGAAAATATCAATTTTTAATCTAAAATGAAATAGTAACATTTTTAATGAAGGAAACGAATTTACAGTAAAATAGTTCAATTTTTAACGAAAAAGATGAATTTCTATCTAAAATGAATTTTTAACCAAAGAAATGAATTACAAGGCAAGAGTTCAACATTCAAGCGAATAGTTGATTTTTCGACTAAGAAGTAGATTTTTAGCCCGAGAAGATTAATTTTCTACCAAAAAGATGAATTATTAAAAACGTACATGAATTTTAAAGATTTTGACCAAGTACTTGTATTTTCAACTGGAAAAGATAGATATTTAACCAAATAGTTTTTTTAACTGAAAAATAAAAGGAATTTTCAACAAAATCGTTGAATTTTCAACCATGTAGTGGAATTTTTAATCAAACGGGATGAATTCCTTACCAAAATATAAGGGTAGACTTTCTAACAAACAAAAAAATGAACTTTTATCGAAGAATAGTTGGATTCACTGATTGGGTTCTATTCATTCAGTACACAGTTTAAAAAAAAAGAAACGAATGAAGTTTCTTGAAAAAAGGAAGAAATGTAAGAATTCTTAAAAATGGGAAAAAGAGGGGCCATTTACAAAAATTTCAAATTGGTAACATAGTTTATGGATGGCCCATAATCTATTGAGTTAATCTGCCGTCCAAGTTATTATTTAAATTCTACCAATTTTCAAATGAAAAAAATGTCTAAAGCATTTGATTAAAAGTGGTCTCATACTTCAGTGTTAAATGACATTTCGAGGGAGGGGGGGGGGGGGGTCACAAAAATGTTAAAATTTTCACAAGAGGGTGAGTAAAAAAAAACTAAAAAGAACATCACGTGCTATATGTGGACGCTCCCACAAAGGATAAAATTGCAAATACTCATACGGTGTCAGCAACAATTGCATTTATACTTTAAGACTTGATACTAAAATATAAGGACATAAAAGCTCTTTCTTATGAGCATAAACTTGAATATCTGTCAGCAAATCGATATTCTGAATGGTGGTAAATTAAGGCAGACATCAGTGACTTTCAGGAGAGATAGTCACAGCTGGACGCGTCGTCTTTTGCCTGAGAGCATCGAGTACCATGTAACATGTAATGAGACACCAAACACATACATATAAGTTTGCCGCAAAGCCCGCAAACAAGGTATGTAAGTACGTAGGTAGGACGTGCTTCGAGCTTCAAGTGCGATACGCGGATAATGGCTCTAATATTATGACGCCGTGGTACCTGTGTTTATCGGTAATCGCCAGTCATTTACATACGCAGGTAAGTACTGGCACTTAACGCCCAGTAAGTAACCGATGCCGGAATATCTCTAGCGGCAATCGCAACACGTTCAGGTCCTCTTATTTTGGCACGTGACCACTCTCTTTCCCATCACTTAATTGTATACTAAAGAGTGTTGGGTTGTAACTTGTTGCAAGTAACCAAGTTACTAAAAAGTTATGTTACTTGTAATTTTTAGGGTAACTACTACTTTTTTGAAAAGTAACTTGTTGCGTAACTTTATTACGATTTTTGCTGTAACTTGGAACTTTAATTTTAGTTACATCAAAGTTACTTTGTGTTTATTGTATATGGGTAATTGTCAAATTGTAGGCAAATTTTAGCACCTACAGTGGCAATCATATTATTATTAGGAATTGAATATTTCATAACGGAAATTGATCGTATTACATGTAAAGATTTTAAACCCAAAAGGGGCAGTTATGAAAATAAGAAATAATAGTGAATCCATGCGCACGCGCATATAATCAGACGTACACTGTTCTATTGTACCGTACGGTAATGATGCGAGCAAAATGTTAAAGTTTAACCTTTTTCAATGTTTATAAAAAAATAACAGGTTTTAATTATAAAAAGTCGCCTACTTATGAAAGAAAACACCGCCAAGCTAGTAACGGAATGGTTTTTATAATTTTTTTTTCCACCCTGAAAATGGTTTTTAACGCACGTACGGGAATGACGTTTCTGTTGTCAAGATGCACTTTTCAGTTTTAATATCGGATTCACAAAAATGAGAGTTAATATTTTAAGCTCAATTTTATAAAATCTTGTATTAATCGATACGCCTAATATTTCTGTATTTATTACTCAACTGTAACTGCAATATGTTACTAAAAAAATAGACGTACGGTAATGACATCTGAAATGGAAAAAATTGAGGGACAGACCTCAGGGCTTTTGAAATATTATTTATTTGACTCAAAAAATGTGCATACATTAAATTTATGTTCATGTGAAGTTTAAAAACTTGATAATACGTTAAGCGTTTTTCAGGTTACTGTCTAAAAAACAGGAGAAAATCAGTTTATCCTTATGCAAAGTACGGTAATGACGTTTCGGGTGTTCTTATATTAAATTAAAGTAAATAGGAACAGAAATGAAAAAAAAGAACTGACCATTTTGTAGAGGATGATAATAAGTGTTTATTAAATTTAAAAAAAAAATCAGCACGAGTTTCTAAGTTAATGTTATATTACTGGGACTTCAAGTTTGCCTTCAATTTGACAATTACCGATATCTCTTATATTGAGAGATATTTGGTCAGTTATGGGATAGTTGATGATTCAGATTTTTTTTTTTGGAAATCCGTCTTTTTTGGTTAAATTCAACTGTGATTGATTTCAAATTAAAATCTTTTTTGCTTGGGACAATATCAACTATTATATTTTAATTTTATGTTTATTATTATTTTATTTATTTTAAATCAATATAATTTTTTTTTAATTATACTTTTCGTTGAAAATTCATCTATTTTGGTTGAAGATTTAACTTATTGATTGAAAATTCATGTATTTTTGTAGAAAACTCAACTATTTGAAGTAAAAGTAACTGAATGGTTGAAAAATCATATTTTTGGTTCGAAAATGAAGGTGCTTCTTTAGAAAATTCGTCTGTTTAGATTGAAAATTCAATGATTTAGTGGACAGTTATTTTCTTTGTAGGTTTGGATTCGGCTTTTTCGTTTCGAAATTCATCACTTTTGGTAAAAAAATGTTACCTTTTTTTATAGAAAATGCAACTACTTTGGTAGAAAATTCACCCGATTTTGGTTGAGGATCCACCCATTTTGTCGAAAATTGGTTTTTTTCTGGTTTAACATAAATATTTTGGTAAAAAATTGAAATCTTCTTTGATTGAAATAATATCACCTATTACATTTTTCTTTGAAAATTCATTTATTTTGGTTCGAAAATGAAAGAGTTTTTTTTTTACAAAATTGGTCTGGTCAGATTGAAAATGCAATGCTTTAGTGGACAGCTTTTTTTCTTTCTTGGTTTCTATTCGGCTTTTTCGTTTCAAAATTGATCAGTTTTGGTAAAAAAAATTCTACCTTTTTTCATTAAAAATGCAAGTTTTTGATAGATAATTCACTTAATTTGGTTGAGGATCCAGCTATTTTGTTGAAAATTCGTCTTTTTTGGTTAAATTCAACTATTATGGTAGGAAATTAAAATCTTTTTTGATTGAAATAATATCATCTATACATATTTTTCGTTGAAAACTCATTTATTTTGGTAGAAAATTCATGTATTTTGTAAAAAAATTCAAATTCGTTTTTTGTTTGTGTTGAAAATTCAAATATTTTGGTAGAAAATTGAACTATTAGGTTGAAAATTAACTTTTTTAATGGAAATTTCACCTCTTTTTTGAAAAATCCTCTTTTTGTTTTGAAAATGGTAGGAAATTAAACTATTTGGTAAAAAAAAACTATTTTGTTGAAAATTCCTATTTTTGGTTGAAAATTCAAATATTTTGTTGATAAATCATCTATTAACTTTTAACCAAAAAATGGTGAATTTTAAAATAGAAAAATGGTTTTAAAAAACAATTAATATTTAACTAAAATCATGAATTATTAACAAAAAGAATGAAGATTTTGAATTTTCAACGAAAAAAGTATAATTATCAATCAGAAACATCATTTTTTAAATTGAATGATGAAAAATTTACCAAAATAATTAATTTTCATCAAAGCAGTTGAACTTTCAAAGTACTCGAGTTGAATTAAAAAAAAATCCATCAAAAAGAATCATTTTCTTCTAAAAGACGAATTTTCAACGGAAAACATA
>CAKNXH010000142.1:86275-109371 GCA_932178445.1 Andricus quercusramuli | reverse complement strand
AAAAAAAAAATCATTTTCCATCCAAAAAAAGACTGGTTAAATTTTTGATAAACAAAATTAAGTTTCAAGACAAAAAAAATAATTTTCAACCAAATGGTTGAATTTTCAGCAAATCAGATATGAACATTCAAATCAAGTGATGTGTATTTAACCAAAGAAATTAATTTTCAACCTAGTAGATTAACTTTCTATCAAGTCCTCAATTTTCAACAACAAAAAAAGATTGATTTCGAACCAAGAAGATTAACTTTCATCCAAATAAAGTTGAATTTTGAACTAAAAAAATTGATTTGAAAACAACGAATTTTCAAATGAAATTATGAATCATTAACAAAAAGAATAAATTTTTAACATAGCAGTACAATTTTTAACGAAGTAGTTAAATCTTACAAAAAAAAAAACAATAATTTTCCGCCAAGAAGATTATTTTTCAACAAAAACAATGAATTTTCAAGGAATTACATGAATTTGCAACCGAAGAATCAAATTTTCAGCTGAAAAAGAATAATTTTCAACCCAAACAGTTGATTTTACAAATCAAATAATGGAAATTAGTGATCAAAATGATCAATTTTTATCAAAGCAGTTCAACTTTCAACCAACCCTAAAATATTTGAATCGAAAAAAAATTTCCACCAAAAAGATTAATTTTCTACCAGAGAAGACTAATTTTCAGCGAAAAACATGAATTTTCTACCAAATAGTGGATTTTTCCACCAAAAAGAAAAGATAATTTAGTAATTGAAAAAATAAAGCGAATCCTTCTACAAAATAGTTGAATTTTATATCAAATATCTGAATTTTCAATGAAATAGTAAAATTTCCAACTAAAAAAAAAGTTTTCAAACAAAAATTGGAATGTTTAATTTTTTGTTTCACAAATTACTTTTCAACAGAAAAAAACAAATATTTCAAAAGTTTTAATAATTCACTTTTAATCCGGAAAAGCGAATTTCCTACCAGTTAAATTCAACTAAAAAAGAGCATTTTTAACAAAGTAGTTGAACCCTCAACCAAAATGATGAATCTTCCATAAAAAAGATTAATTTTCTACTTGAATAGACAAATTTTTGATAAAATACATCGATTTTCTAGAAAATAGTTGAATTTTCAACTTATAAAGAATAAACTTCAAACCAAAAAAGGGATAGTTGAATTTCCAGATAAAAAAATTATTTGAAAACAAAAAACAAGTATTTGAAGAAGAGATAAATGGTTTTATTTTGAATTAAAAAGTTTCATTTTCTAACAAAATAGTTACATTTTTAACCTAAAATATTAATCTCCAACCAAAAATTGGAATTTTCAACAGAAAAGTGCATTTTTTACTAAATTGTTTAATTTGCAAGCCAAGAAAGTGAATTTCCCATAAAGAAGTGGAATTTTCAACCCGAATTGAGAAATTTTCAACAAAAAAGTTAATTTACCGCCAAATAGTTGAATTTTCAATTAAAATCATGAATCTTCAGCAACAACAAAAATAATTTTTTTACAACTTTGTTCAACTTTTAATCCAATAGTTGATTTTTTAACAACAACAACAAAATTCAACGAAACTTGCAACCAAAAATATACATACTTGAACCAAAAAACATTTCAATTTGAAAAAAAAAGAATTTTCAACAAAATACATGAATTTTCAATCCAAAATGAGATAGTAACATTTTCAATAAAAAAAAAACGAATTTTTCAGCAAAATAGTAATAAAATGGATTTGAAAACAACGAATTTTGGAACAAAATTATGAATCATCACCAAAAAGAATACATTTTTGACAAAGCAGTTCAATTTTCAACCAAGTAGCTAAATCTAACAACAACAACAAATAATTTTCCGCCAAAAAGATTAATTTTCTAAAAAAAAAATGAATTTAGAAAATTTTTACCTGAAAAAGAATACTTTCCAACCAAACAGATGATTTTCCAAATTAAATAATGAAAATCAATAACCAAAATAGTTAATTTTTATCGAAGCAGTTCAACTTTCAACCTGCCCTAAAATAGTTGAATAGAAAAAAAAGTTCCACCAAGAAGATTAATTTTCTACAAAAAAATGATTTTTCAAGGAATTACATGAATTTGAACCAAAAAGTTGAATTTTTAACTGAAAAATAATAATATTCAACCAAACAGGTGATTTTCCAAATTAAATAATGAAAATCAATAACCAAAATAGTTAATTTTTTCATTATTTAATTTTTAATTTACCATTTAATTTATTATTTTAACAGATTAAGCAATTTTCAGTCGGTATCAAACAAATTTAGAAATTATCCCAATGCAATTTTTCGATTAAACCAAAATTCAAAAAAGTTTGATCATTTTTAAGACTTTTTTTGAGGGTGCCATAAGTTATAATTATGATTTTCAACAGATGTAAGCAAATGTCGCAATGAGAATGTAGTTTTGTAGTTTTCGCAAAAGTTTTGCATAAAGTCAAATTTAAAAAAAAATCAGTTCCAATTTATGATTGCAGTTATCAGGGGCTTGAAACACAATTTTTTGATTCAACTTACAATATTTATGATAATCCGAATAAAATCTAAATGCACGCATATACAATAACGTACAAAAACGAGTGCGAAGCGCGAGATCGTATCCGAGTAACAAACGCTTCTTTAAATCGATCACGTGGGGGGGCGGGTGTCAAAAATTTGTCAAAAACTGGTCAGCTGATTTATGGACGCTTCCGTATTTGTAATAAAATTATGCATGGTGCATACAAGCTTCCAAATCACCTTAACAAATTAGGTGTCACATGCAGTAACTATCAGTTTAAGCAATAAATAATAATTAGTGCAAGTACAATTTTCTTCTCAAAAAAAAAGTTCTATCTTGCAAAATATCGCTGGAAAGGAGAAGAAAAGTTTTACTAGAATAGCAAATGATCTTATTTCTTGAGACAATCAAGAAACCCTTAATTCTATGATTCGCAAGCAAGGAGGGACCAACCAGACTTCTTGTTCAGTGGTCAGGATTACGGGTGGTTCGACTCGGCACGTGGCACGCGTATTTCAATAATAGCAGGATTTAAAGCCCGGGTCTGCTCTGCTTCTTTCTCTCTTTTTCTTTCTCTTTCACCTTTTTTGGGACACAATCGAGAGAGAAAGGAAAAGGGAGAAACGCACGCGTGCCCATCGGAACCCCGCGTGAGGTGTCCGCGACACCTTTTGCCTCACTTTCTTATAGACAGTATCCGATTCATTCTGCAGGTAGAGATCTTCTGCTCCTTCTTCGCTCCTCGTCTGCCGATTATGTCTAGAGACATGCAGCAGCAGGTAGTCCAGGAATTTTATTGCCACAGGTCGACTCATTGGCCTATTGCCCTCACCTGTGACCATACGTGTCTCCCATCAATGAAACTCGAATCTGACCTCATGGTTCACTCCTCGATCCATTCGAAAGGCATATTAGAGTTGGATCAAGGTATATCATCAAACGACAAAAACTGTTCCGGAGAGTATTGTAAGGTGCTTTGAGAAAGGAAGGGTCTCTGATTTTTCAACAAAAGCGCTTTTTTCACGGAAATAAATATCCCTGATTGTATGAACCTTCTATTGACACCTTATAAAGAACATTTAGTATAAATATTATTCGAACCTAATCTATTATATTAGTATTTGAGTAGTGATACATTACTGCCGCGTGGTGTTGCATACTTCGACGGTTTGATCATAATTTCTATTCCATGCTCGAAATACCTTTCACATGCTCTTCAAGATTCCGTAGCCTATTGAAAGGATAATCAAATCGTTCAACCTATCCCCTGTCATACTTTCCCCTCTGTCCATTCGCCAGATAACATTGCTTTTTCTCTACTTCCCTTCCTGAGCCCTCACTCCCTCTCCCTACTCTCCCGCACTTCCCTACTATTCCACCCCTCACTCTTCCTTACTACCCACCCACACTTCCAATCATATTCCCTACTTCCGATCACTTCCCTTACTCCCCTCCCTCTAACCCCCCTAATCACCCTAGGTTCCACTTTTTCCCTTCTAGACACCAACTTCCTCTCTCCATATGAATATCCCCTCCCAACACTTCACCCATCACTTTTCCTCCCTTCCATAACTTCTTCCTTCTCTACTTCTCACTCTTTTACTTCCTCGGTTAACATTTCACTTCCCTTACCTCCCTTCCCAAGCCCTCACTTTGTCTCTCCTACTTACCCGCACTACCCCACGATCTCTCCCCTCACTCTCCCTCACTACCTAGTCACACATCTGACAATTTTCCCTATTTCAACTCTCTTCCCTTACTTTCCACCTAATCCCTCTAATCTTCCTGGGTTCCACTACTTTCCTTTCCTGCACCAACTTCCTTTCTCCACACAAACATCCTTTCTCCACACAAACATCCCCTTCCCACACTTCACTCATCACCTCCCCTACATTCCATAACTTTTTCTACATTTTTCTACATAACTACCCACCAACACTTCTAATCATTTTCCCTACTTCAATTAACTTCTCTTCGTTTCCCCCCTAATCTCTCTAGGTTCCACTACTTCCCTTTTCTGTACCTTCTTCCCCTCTCCACACAAACTTCTTCTCTCCATATTTCACTCATAACCTCCCTCACCTCTCCATAACTACTTTCCCCTTTACATCCCTCTCTGTCACTTCCCCAGTTAGGATTTCTCTGCCTCTACTTCCCTTTCTAAGCCCTCATTTCCTCTCCCCCACGCACACGCACTACCCTATTACCCCACCTATCATTCCCCCACACTTCTAATCATTTTCTCTACTTCAACTTACTTCCCTTCCTTAATTTCTTATCACTTCTCCTCCCCTCATTACCCATAGTTATCTTCACTCTCCTCTCATTTTCCATCACTTCCTCTACTTTTCCTCCCATAATTTCCCCTACTTACACTTAACCAATTTCCCCTCACTTCTCCTACTTCTACTCACCCGATTTCCACTCACTTCTCTACCCCTCACTTTACATGCTTCTCCTCCGGCCAAAACTATAAGGGTTTTTGCTCGGAGCTACGAATCCCTAAAAAGGGTCAATATGAAACTTTGTGTTACTCTTAGTATATTATTACACTATTAGGCCATACCCCTTTATTTTCGCATATTTTGAGTATAAAAAACAGGTTTTTTGTCGATGGAATGTTGGTTTTTGATCTGGTAGTCAAAATCAAAATGATTATAGTATTTAGATGTGAAAAAAATCCTCTCTAGCTCCGCTGGGATTCGAACCCATGTCTAAACGTCTACAGATTGCCGGCCCGATGCTCTGACTTATTAAACTACGGAGGAAAACGAGATGAATTATTTTTTTTACAGTCTCTTACAAGCATTGAGGAATACTTTTTATTCGATCGATCGGCAGTTTTTGGTCGACGAGTCTAAATCAAAAAAGTTGTATTCTTTAACATCTTTTACATCTTCTTTTTCTATAGAACATCGACAAAAATCACGTGATTCATCCTGCGTTATATTTTTTATTTTTTTTTCAAGAATAAATTTTTTTTGGTTTTTTTGTTGTAGGACAAAGGCAAAAAGCTCTACATTGGACGTCTATAAACACCATTAACTTTGAGGATGTGCGCAATAAACCACGTGACCCCATACTCTATAATTCGCGGCATAAAAGAAGAAGATTTTTGACGTTTTTTAATTTTCAAATATTGAGAGTCTGACGTTTCATTTTTAACATTTTACTGGTGCACAAATTGTTTTTTGGGTGTTATGCCGAAATATATCACTCATAGCGCCCAATTCCGTGCATATGAAAAGAAGATTGTTTACGTTTCTTAATTAGCAAATATCAAAATTCTAGCTTGCCGTTTTTAAAGTTTTATGTGTGCACAATGCACATCATAAGAGTGGCTTTTAGGAGTGTTGTAATTAAAAAATTCTCAAACTTTTCAGACAGAATATTCTTTTTTGCCCTTCTTAATGATGTAGGCAAACAAATTTTATTTCATTCAAATGAAGGTTTGGAACTACAGGTACATTTATATTTTGTGAATCGTTATGATACCATTCAGCTTTTTCCCTTTCGGGGTAAGCGTGACTCACTCGGTGAGGAAGGGAGTAATGTGAGGAAGGAGGTATTGATTTTTTAAATTGATCTAGAATTCCAGAATTCTCGTGTTATTCATTGAAATGTTCATTCCGCGGAACCGCTCCGACCCAGGTTGCTGATCAATCTCTACGTAATTTTGAAATATCTCGAGAAGAAGATCAGATACGATTTCACGGTAAGTAGTTTTGGAAAAGTGAATAGTCATCTAAAAACCTATCCATACAGTTTTCTTGAGTTTGAGGAGCACAGTGCCTTAGGAATTTTAAAAGGTTCGATAATATGTAGGTTGGAAGCTCGCCTAATGAGATAATTATGGTACAAATAGGAAAAGAAGGATGTCGAACAACTAAAGTATGTGAAAAATTGGTATAAAGTATATAGGCAAAATGGGATAAAGATGAGGCAAAATGGCACAAGCATGGTACAAAATTCCATAAAATTGATGTAATATTACGGTGAACCTCAATCAACTTCAACTTAAACTTCTTACTCAACGCAAGTTTTTTGCAGGATTTAATTCTCTGATTTTACCCGAATATTTCAAGTAAAAAATCAAAAAAAAATCGATTGAGCCCTTTTCTTGGAAATACTAATTTTGATTTTTCAAGATTTTTATCTGTGATACAAAATTTCAATTATGTGTACGCTGTGATACATAAAATATGTAGTGAAAATTTTTCCTAAACTTTTCTGTAAAACGAAAACTGGATCTTCTGTAGAGGTTTTGGTAGCGCAAATAGGGCTGCAAAAACCTCTATAGAAGACCCAGTTTTTGTTTGACACAAAAGTTTATATGAACTCAAACGATTTTTTCATTTATCACGTGAAATATTCAGCTAACATCAAAAAATTGAATCCTGCAAAGAATTTGCATCGAGTAAAAAGTTTAGGTTGAAGTTGGTTGAGGCTCACAATGATGTGTCATAAAATGACGAAATGACATAACGATTGGGAAAAATTGCGAAATGAGATGTCAAAATAGCATCAGAAGGCATATGATGCTGTAAGGATGAGGCAAAGTGATAAGGCCTGGTCGCAGTAAAATTTAATAAGTGCAAGTAAAAATTAACATAAGGAGTGCAAAAGATGGGGTAAAATGGCATAAGGAGTTGTAATAGTCATTATTTCCTCATTCATGTTCTTAATTTCTTACTGAATACCCTCTTTGGTTTGTCCGTTAAGTATAGGCTAAATCAGGCCTGCCCAAGCTGGGGAAAACTGCTCATTCGCCAGATGGGAATTTAACATCACCACTGACCTCTAGTCATTCAACTTCACGAGAGCGACCACCCCGCAAGCCTCTTGACCTGTGAAGAGGGACGTGGTGGTGGAACTCGAACATGTGGTGAATGAGCAGTTTTCCCCAGCTTGGGCAGGCCTGGGCTAAATGCCCTTTCGAATATCCTTCTTCAATATCCTTCCTTCATATAAGTTCCAAGGGAACCACCGCTTTTGAATAAATTCAAACCAATCTGCAAAATCGGATACACGCCCCAGAAATGGAGGAAAATCTTTTCTGTAAAGTGAAACGAGATATCCTCTGGAAATCACTTTTCTCTGAGCTAAGGTGAAAAATAGTGAAAAATGGAGAGGACCCTGATCATTCGTTCATCGCTATGCTGGAGGCGGAAGGCTGCTGGACCAGAGCGTATAAGTTCGTCTGACCTTTTTCAAAGCTGGATACGAAGAGACTAATGGAGATAGAAAAAGTGAAAGAGGAACGAAGCCAAGGATAGGAAGAGAAGAAAAGATAAGGAAGGATAAGTGTGAGAAAGATCGGCGTAAGTGAACGGGGGTTCGTGTTTTTTGTACGTCTGAGGATGTCGCTGCCAAATGTGTAAAGGAGGTCATCCTATTTGCTTTAATTAAGTGCGACAGTGACCTACTTATGTTTCTATTCGTGAAGTACAATTTTTTTATAAGTAATTCCAAAAAGTTCGCCTTTGTCGCATACAATTCCTTTGAGTTCTTCTCGGTACGGACGGTTGTAAACAGCGACAACAGATGTTCCGTATGTTGGAATTTAACACACATTTTTCACTTGAAAAGTGGCGGGTTATATTCAAGGACAATATAAAAATTTCTTGCGCAATTTGAACAAACATCCTCTATTATTGCAGAAAAATAATTATTCAGAAATCAACATCCAATATTATAAACAAAATAATTATTTTTTGAAAATAAAAATTGGTCAGCGGAGAAGGTAAAAAACTAGTGAATTTTAATAAAACTTAGCTGAAAAATGCTGAAGATAATTTTAAGCAATTTGTTGTAATTATTTATGTTTCGTGGAGCTATTACGTCTCGATAAGAGCATAAGGGAGAAAGCGTATAACGTCTCTATTGAGGCGCAATTATTTCGAGATTTAGTCGAGATAGCTTCCCCCTCGACGTAATTGTAGCCGTCTGATAGAAAAACTCCCTAAGATCGTTCACTTATTATTTCTCAGTGATTTTCTGAATTGCAACGGACACAAACGATATCTTCGTGACGTAAACAAGATAATGGATTCTCTTCTCGTACTCATGATGTAGATATAATGACGACGATCTAGGATAATGGTCTGGTCAGCAACTCTCAACCAGATCCGGATGTAGAGGATGTTGCGCAATAAAGTTTGATTCTTGACATGAAATCTTTCTTGAATTTTGCATAAAAAATGGTGAGAAAGTATATTCTTCAAATTTTCAAATTAGCAGAATAAAGTTTTGAAGAAAAGAACATCGGTCTTATTTGTGTGTTCGCTAACGCGGTGAGGTACGGGAGTCTCGAAGATGTTCTATCCACCGCAGAAACAATTGAAATTAAATTTTGTTGCATGTAAAATTTTCGGCTGTTAAAGATTACATGCTATTTGGCGAAAGTTTATTTTACGATAGAATAAAAGCTGTCGTCTGCTACGTCCTTTGCAGCAATGGAAAAATGGCACAGTATAAGTGAAAAGCTATAAATCGGGATTTCTTAAGATTTTTCAATTGTCCAAATATGTTCATCCAAAAATATAGTTTTTCATTCATTGTTATTTGAGATTCAAGCAGTAATATTAGAAACTTTGAAAATTAAAACTAAAAAAATTTGATTATTTGATCTCTAATAAATAGATGATATTCATGAAAAGAGTGTTTCATTTGTCTAAATTCGTGAATTTTATAATTAGGGAATTTTCTAATTTGCATATTCTAGAATTCGGCAATTTCATGTCGGGAATTTTATTATTTGAGAATTTTCCCACTCGATAATATCATAAATTGTCGGGAATTTCATCATTCGGGAATTTTTCATTTTGGTAATATTATAAACTGTGCGGAAATTTTATTATTATGGAATTTTCCTATTCGGGGATTTTCTAATTCAGGAATTTTACAGTCTTCCCATTTTCCACTATAAGTGTATTCAGATATTATTTTTCATTTCGAGAAATCCATTTAATTAAATAATACAAAAATTACACATTTTTCATGAATTTAATAATTTAATTGAATATTTTTTAGAAAATAAAGAATAATGTCCAAATACACTTATGATGAAACCCCATTTTTTTCTGAGTTTTGACAAAAATAAAGTGGCCAAAAAATGCTTTTGTTAATTAATTTTGTTTAAACATTTTCAATTGTTATCCACCGATAGCACAAAGCTATTACTAAATGAAAGTGTGCTAATACTCTAAAGAAACGCGATTTTTTTCCTAAAAAAATGCATAAGATGATAAAAATTTGTTTAAACAATTGTTGTTAACAATGAAAATTGTTGATTGTCATATAAGCTTCCTGAAAGTTATTGGATGAATGAACCTCATAATTTTGTGACATTTTTGTATAATTTTTGGCCGATCCAATAGAAAAAACTTGATTTATGTCAACATAACTACCTGCTATAGATGATTGTTTATAAAATTTGTTAATGAAATAAAAATTTATTTATCATATCTCATGAATTTATTTTGAAAACGATTTCTGTCTACAAATTGTTCAAATTTAGTGCAAATCAATTCCCGAATCACTACCCATCCCCATGGACCCATTTTCACTCACCTATTTATTTATAACAAATTCAATAAATGTTGTAACTATTTCTGAAAAATGAGACAACTTTTCTGTATAACTGCTTTATTGATTTTAGGTATTTTGGATTGAATCCAAGTATTTTCCAAAAACTGGTACTCTTCTAAAAAAAAAACCTTTTTCCCCATTTTTGTTATTAAATAACAAGTTTCAAGAAAACTTTTTTCAAATCGGCCTCAAACGAGCCATGGAGAATTTCATTGGCTCCAATTTAGAGGAAAAAATTAAAATTGGATCGAAATTGTCGCCTATAGACTGATTTGTCCAGAGATACCTTTTTTGTCCCACTGTGCGCCGTGCGGTACTTGAGCTTCGCCTCAAAGATGTTGCACAACACAGTTTAGACCTGGACAATGAATAATTCTTCATTATTACATAAAAAATCCGTGGAAAGTATATTCTCCGAATTTTCAAACATTCAAATTCCTTATTTCGAAATTTAGAAGAATATAAAATGGGTCTTGTTTATGTGTGCGGTAGAGTAGAACAGGGCGAGGCAGCCAGGACGCCACATTTTAGAGTGCAGAGCACTTATTCGAAATGATATAAAATTGTGTAAGGTGTCGCTAGAAAGTTTGATTCTTTAACTACAAAATTGGCTGGTGGCATTTTGACGTAGCTTGCACATTACAGTTTCTACAAGCGTTTTCCAGAGACGCTATGTTTTTGCTCAACTGTAAAAACGTGGGGCGAGGCAGCCAACCATATAACACACAGACGCATAACAATGTATAAGTTCTTCAGTAGGTTCAAGATGATATACAAGAATGAAAAACAAAGTTGGATCTCTTCTCTGACATTTAATGGAACTCGAAAGAAAAACCAAAGAAAAAATTAGAAAAAATCGGAAAAATTAATATGTCATCTCCGTTGCTGCTTTACGAGATTTCATAAGGAGTTTATACCTTCCTCAGGTGGTCTTGTCGAGGGCCGCCACAAGCAATTCACTTTTTAGCCTTTTGAGCATACTCTGACCTTTGTTGGCTACCTCGCCCCACACGCGCTTTTTTCCAAAAAAAATTCACACAAAGAAAGTATTTTGAATATCGAAAAACCAACCATTCCATCGTGTTGAGCAGAAAAATCCTATTGCGGAAAATACTCACTTAAATTTTTTTACACAGCCCATACACCAGGACTCTTGAGAAGGCAGTCATTGACTGCAAAGACTGCCAATGGCAGTCAAGAGACTATGTCAAACAGGCCCTCATAAATTTTCATCGAACTTGTCCTTCGACTCGTCCCGAATCCTTCACGCTAAATTATAGTTGGAAATGAAAAAATGAAATGTATTGTGAATTCAAGTAGAAAAAAATCAGACCCTTCAGTGCGAACAATGAGCCGCAACGAGCCGTGACCGTAACGACCGTAACCCTTTTCAGGATTCCCGAAAAGCTAAGAAAAAAATGACAGAAGAACTTGGTGGCAGTCATACACTTGTTGTGGCAGTCAGTACCTGCTAAAAGTGATGAGCCCTGACACGAAGGATGAACGAATGTAAATAACGAAAATGTTCCTTCTGCTAGTAGTTTTTCACAAATGACGCCCATTCGTGCAAACTGCGACACTCACGACACTCAACTTTCGGCAAGTACAGGGGACTAACCTAACCGACCTTACATTACAAAGGCCCGCGATTTCAATTGACGCTGTGGGAATAAGAAGAAATTGGCTGCCTCACCCCACTGGTTGCCTCGCCCTATTCTACTCTACTTGGCCTTCGGAAATGCTGCACAATAAAGTTAAAATTTGGACATTGAATAATTCCTCAATATTGCATAAAAGTGGTAAAAAGTATATTCTTTAAATGCCCAAACGTTCGAATGTTTGCGTTTAAGTTTTCTGGGATATAAAATGGGTCTTATGTGTTCGCTAACGCCGTGCGGTATTTGATCCTCGAAGATGCTGCACAACAAAGTTTAATTCTGAACACTGAATAATTGTTTAATATTGCATAAAATATGACAGGAAGTATTTTTTTTCAAATGTTCGAATTCTTGTGTTAAAGTCCCGTTGAATATAAAATGGGTCTTATTTGTGTGTTAGCAAACGCCAAGCGGCGTTTGCCAACATTTTAGCCAAATTTTATTCTGGACATTAAATAATTGTTTAATATTGCATACAAAATGGTAAAAAGTATATTCCTCAAATGTTCAGACGTTCAAATTCTTGCCTTAAAGTTTCAGAGAATAGAAAATGGGTCTCATTTGTGTGTTCGCTAACGCGGTGCGGGAGCAAACTAAAGAAATCATTCGTCTTCATCGTATACAAACTGTCGAGAAAAGATAAGCACCTGTATATCTAGTCTTAGCTTTTCTCTTCTGACGGCCATTAAAGTAATTTTAACGTCTTCTCGTCGGCAAAAAAATACTAGTCGTTGTGCTAGCTAGACTGAAGAATGATCGGAGAGGCGCCGACTACCTTCGCTCTTCCTTCTATCTCTCATCTTTTTCTTTCTCTTTCTCTGTCCTTTCTGATCCCTCATCCCCAGAAAATAATGTTCTCTCCCTTCTTTCGTTGTCTTCTTCTCACCTACTCACCCATATATTCCTCTCCCTTCCTCGCGAACTCGTTAGATTCACCCCAAGATTATGTTTCATGCCACTTTGACTCTGGGAACATAACCTTTCTTCTTTCCTTCGTACCTTGTGATTCAAGGCACGCCGTCGGCTGATTGATAAGATAAATAGCACCCAATAATTAGTTTTTCTCTTACTAAGGAAGATTGATAATTATAAACATGACTCGTCTTTTACCCAGCAAGAAATTTTCCCAAATGTAGAAAAATGAAGGAGCAAATGAAGAACTAAGATCCCAAAAAATTATTGCTTTTCTGAAATAAAGTAGATTGTTTCATATTACTGATTGACAGTACTGTTTTAGTATATGGTTTTTCTGAGGGGAAAAATACACTTTATTGGTGATTCATGACAGGGTGGCCAGAAGGGTGGTGCAAAAATGCATTGGAAATTTTATTTTCTTATTTTTACGGGGACACCCCAGAAATTTGTTCGAATATATGTAAAAATGTATCCATTTTTTTTCGAAAAAAAAAATATTCAGAGGTGTCGCAAGCCCCATGAAGTTTAACACGTATTTTCCCATAAGAAAAAAAGAAGTTTATGTAAATCTTATTCAAAATCCTCAATATTAGCTGAATCGAGTTGAAACTAAAAATTTCTCTTCACAACTAGCCATAAAATACGAATAAAATATATCTTTTGA
Organism: Andricus quercusramuli; assembly: GCA_932178445.1. Classification (NCBI taxonomy): domain Eukaryota; kingdom Metazoa; phylum Arthropoda; class Insecta; order Hymenoptera; family Cynipidae; genus Andricus; species Andricus quercusramuli. The sequence goes on along the minus strand of CAKNXH010000142.1, from coordinate 96,046 downwards.
AATATCGACACCATAAGTCTGTTTTATAGGGTCCCAAAAAAAACCCATAAGTGAAAAAATGGGTTTAGCGAGTTTTTCGCGCTATATGACTTTTTTTGTGGTTTTTTTCAATGAACATTGTTTCTGGCACATAAAGGACCACTTCATACTGATAATTAGATCTTCATATAAATTGTTTGAACAATTTATTATTGATTTTAGCAATTTTCTCATAGAATTGAGTTAGAAAGACGCGGTTTTTTTCCAAAATTGCCCACTTGTTGCCCAATTTTCAATTAGAGGAGAGTGATAGTTCATAAATGTTAACAGGAGTGATTGTTTAAACAATTTATTATTAATGTTAATAATATTCTCTTAGAAAAATGCTACAAAATTGCAGTTTCAAAAAAATTCACTTCTAGTCAAATTTTCAATTAAGATAAGTTAAATGATTAACTAGATTCAAGAAGATTAATTGTTTAAAGAATTTATTACTATTATTAATATTATATTTGGATAATGCTAGAAATATGCGGTTTTTTCTGAAATTTCTGTTTTTTTGTCCAATTTTCAATTGGAGAGAAATAATAATGGATTGGAGTTAACAAAATAATTGGTTAAACAATTTATTATGATTGTTAATAATATCCTATTTGCTTAATTGGTAGAATGTTGCGGTTTTCTCTGAAATTTTCAACTGTTTGTAAAAAATGACATTTTTCTCGATTGAATTTTGAGCGTTTAGAATAATAATTATTCAATACTAATAGCTTCTTCATCCAATATTTGGAAAAGAATTACACATTTTAACTCCAAGGTTAAATATATGATGAAAATGACTGTGAAAGTGATTTCAGTCTTCCAGAATGCTCTCAAACATGGGAAATAAGGCGATGTCTCAAGAAAATAGGCGAATAATAGGGAAATAAATTTTGTTCAATGAAATTATTTTAAGTACCATACTTCTAATATTTCAAGTCGAAATTAATTGCATTTTCCATAAAATAGTTGCATTTTCAACCAAAAAATATAAATAATGCCTAACTAAAAGAAATTACTTTTCTACCAATAGGTGAATTTTCAATCCAAAGGCATCAATTTTTTATCCAAAAAGACGAATGCAAGAATATAATAGTGATTTTTTAATTTAAAAAAAAAATAACTTTCAACCATGAGAGATGAATTTTTGATCAAAATAGATAACTTTTTAACAAAATAGTTTATTTTTCAATAAAATAATTAAATTTACCACCGAATAATAGAATTTTTCCAAAAGGAGATGAATTCTAAACTCAAAATATAATAGTAAACTTTTCAAATACGTAAAAAGATTCAACTTTTGACAAAAAAGATAACTTTTCAATAAAATAGTTGAGTTTTCAATACAGTAATTAAATTTTCAAGCAAATAGTAGAATTTTTAACCAAAAGAAATTAATTCTGAACCAAAAATATAATAGGATACTTATCAGTGAAAAAGAATTCAGTTTCAACTAAAAAGACTAATTTTCACCCAAAGATGAATTTTAAATTCAAAACGACCAATTTTTTATCCAAAAAGACGAATGTTGAATTTTTGGCCCAAACAGATTAATTCTGAACGCAAAATATAATGGCAGACTTTTAAACAACAAAAAATAACTTCTGAAGAAAATGAATAAATGATACAAAAAAAAAAAATCGAAAAAATTGAAGAATTTCTAAACCTAAAAAATGAATTATGAAGTATATAATAGTAAACTTTCAAAATAAAAAGAATTAACTTTCAACCAAAAAATATAAATTCTTAAACAGAATAATTCAATTTTCAACAATAAAGTAATGAAATTCTCAACCAAATATTATAATTAAAAAAAAAAAAACAATTATAAACTGAAATGCAATAGTATTAAATTAAAGTTAATTAAAGTTAAACTTTACAGTTTACACCCAAAAATATGAATTTTCAAACAAATTTAATTTTGAACAAAACTGTTTGGTTGGAAATCCAACTGTCATCGAAAAAATTCGTTTTTATAATTAGTTCAATCAAATAAACCAATTAGTTAAATTTTGAAGCCAACAAGGCGAACTTTTTCTATGATAGTTGAATTTTCCACAAAAAGTTAATTTTCAAACAAAAAAGATGACCTTTCTACAATGAAAGTGAATTTTCATTCCAAAAGACAATTTTTCAACAAAATACACGACTTTCCAACCAAATAGTCGAATTTTCGACTATAAAAGATCAATTTTCAACCAATGAAATAGTTAAATTTTCAGTTTAAAAAATTTATTTAAAAAAAAACAGCAAATATCCACCAGTTGAATTTAACAAAAAATACTAATTTTTAACAAAATAGTTGGATCCTCAAACAAGTGGATCAATTTTCAACAAAGAAGAGTAAATTTTAACAAAACAGTTAAGGTTTCAAACTGAAAAGTCAAATTTTTTAAAAACAGTTAACTTCAAAACTGAAAAAAATTTTAAAAAGAAAATGTGAATTTTAAATAGAATAGTTTAATTTATAACCAAAAAATATCATTTTTAACCAAAAATGGAAACGTTAAATTTTAATTACTTTTTTTTCTTCTGAAAAAAGATCTTTTTCGCTCTGCTGGGAATCGAACCTCAGAACTTCCGATTGCCGGTCGGGTGCTTTCCCATTAAGCTACTAGAACTAGAGAGATCGAGAGAAGAAACTTTTTTCAGAAAATACACGCATTATTTTGCCAGGTGGCAAAACAAAATTTTCAAGGAATATGTATTATCATCAGAGAATAACAGAAATTTTCAACGTCTTTTCAGACTAAATGGACATATGAATGAAAAATTAATTCAAATGATTTTTAATTCATATGTCCATCTAGTCTGAAAAGACGTTAAAAATTTCTGTTATTCTCTGATAATAATACAGATTCCTTGTTAAATTTTAAGTTAAAAAAATAATTTTCAACTAAAGAAAAATGAATTTTCAACCAGTTGAGTTTAGATAAGAAAGACGAATGTTTAACAAAATAGTTTAATCCTTAGTGAAAAGAAAAAATGTTGGACCAAAAATGAAATAATTACATTTTCAGATAAAAAAATTCAAAAAAAAGTTAAATTTTAAAAAAATTCAATTTTTTAAGAAAAATCGAATGTTCCCGGAAGAAGATAATTTTTCTACCAAAAATGACGAATTTTTAACCAAATAGTTAAATCCTATTGAGAATCTGGAATATATGTAAATAAACATGTAAAAAAATTGAAAATCTAAAGAAAAATTAATTTTGGTTTTAGGTCTTATTTTGGGGGGGGGGGGGGGGTCTAGGTAATGTCCTCCTTTTTCCACTTGGGCATCTGGTCACCCTAATATTCTTTATTTATTAACTAACGTTTTAATTCGATGAGAATTAATTATTTAATAGAAAAATCGGAAATAGGAAACCAAAGAAGAGTAAAAGCGACCACCTTGGGATGCAAGCACTTATTTTGGTCTGACAAAGTGCTGCAGGGAGCTTGGATTTTTTTTTCACCAAACGAAGAAGATCGCTGCGAGGGATCAGGTATGTTAGCTGAGACCTAGCTATCCGTCTCAGTCTCTCTGCTGAATCTTAGAAGATATATTATACTCGAAGGGGGTGGTAACACTTGTTTGATTCAATTCCAAGAACGGGCTTCTTAACGCCCGCTCAATTTTTCTCCTTTGGAAGCAGTCTGATGGCTCTGCTGCACGTAGGGTAGACCGGGGCAAGACCGGTTAACATTCATTGCTTCATAAAAAGTTAATAAGAACTGGAATTGATCCATTTTTTCTTCATTTCAAATCCCACATTATGGTATATCACATTCACATACGTATTTATTATCTAAGTAAAACAATGATTTGATTATTTAATTATTTCTGACAAGCTACACTTTGTCGGTTTGGCCCCGTATGAGGGGGCAAGACCGACGTTAATTTTTTTTCGTGAAATGAAAACATCTTGTGGAAAATTCACATTTAAAATAAAAAGAGATTTGATTTGAACATTACATGTAGCAAGACAGAAAAATATCTTTGTTATTCCAAAAAATTGTTTAGATCCATGTACTCCTATAATTATTCCATTCTTTGTTTTTGTCTTTTGCGTAAGATAGCTCTTTTGTTTAAAGCAATTTTTTTTCAACATTGGGAGTAGAGCACTTATCTAAGAGAAGATAGTTGAAAAAGAAATTGTTTGAGCAACTTTTTTTGTTTTGCATATTATTCATTACTTTACTAAGAAAAAGTTGGTAAAAAGTTAAACTTGTAAGAAGAAACCCCAACTTGAGCATTGATAAAGAAGATGATAGTTATAAACAATAATGAATTGTTTAAATCATCATTTCTGTTTAATTGAATTAATTGTTAACTCACCCTCAGTGAAAAGTAGACAAATAGCTGTAAATTTTAGAAAAAACTGAGACTTTCTAGCATTATTTAAATATAATATTATTAACAATAATAATACATTGTTTAAACACTTAATTTTTTCAACTTCAATTAATTATTTAACTCATTTTAATTGATAATTGGACAAAAAGTGGAAAATGTTTGAAAAAGCTGCAATTTTCTAGAATTATTCTAAGAGAATATTTGTTTTTTCATCCATTGTACTTCGTTAAAATAAAACCATGTTTTAATAATTCTGTAATATTTAACATAAGTTTTTAATGTTTTAAATTGATTTAGATGATTTCAAAGGAATTTCGTTTTTCAAGGATTGCTGTAATGCTTTCTACTGAATTTTATAATAATATTTTACTCATTTTTCAAAAATTTGTTTACAATGAATCCAGGACTGCGCAGGATTTCCAGATTTTTGTTCTCATTCTTATGCACCCGAAAGTATTTACTAAATCTTAAAACACTCAGCATTTTCAACGGTCAAACTTAAAAAAAAAAAGGAAAGAGAGGGAATGAAACGCATGTGTTATTTGACTCTCTCGAGTTCGCCCCTTTGTTCTCAAAATCAGTCGTTTTGAAGTACTCTCAGAAGTCAGTCGTTTATTTGAAAATAGGGAAAGAATTTTTAAAAGAAAAGTTTCAAAATATTTTAAAAGAAGTTTCAAAAATTTTCATTATTTTTCTATAAACTCTTTTTATGTGTGCAGATTTATTCAATAAGAGATTTTATAACCGCGTAACTAAAGTGAAACTTTTAATCTAAAAAAAAAAAATAAAAAAAAAATAAAATAATAAAAAAGTTATTGGCTCGTGTTTTAGAGGTCGGCCGGCAATCGGCAAACGGGAACATATCAACTCCTATCTAATAGAACGCTGCTTAAGGCTGGTGACCTTATCAGCATAAATCACCCACCTATTGAGACTCTCGGCTTCCTTTCTCATGTCCTTATCCCCCCGCCCCCCTCCCCCAGTAACAGAAGTTTTGGTGGGACTGACGTTACAGATTGACTCCACCATGAGACAAATCACTGCTTAATTCGGACATGATTTCGACTCGCAAAACAAATCTCGCGCATACAGGTGATAGTTGGGAGTACAATCTAAACATGAATAATACAAACAATAAAGTAGCCTCGGAAAGGACTGAAACTCGGATTGACCAAAGGCATGCACACGGTAAACGTAAAGGTCGTGTTTCGGGCGATGAATGGAGACTGGGTGTTTGGAATGCTAGAGGAGTGAATGATCTTAAGATAAGAGAACTACGAGAAACTATGCACGTAAGGAAACTAGACATTCTTTGTGTACCTGAGGCGAAGAAAAAGGGTCGCGAATTTATAAAAATAGAAAATGGGGTGTTGGAAGGCGGCTGTGAAATATGGTCAGGAGTAGATAGCGAATCACATCGTAGTCAAGGGGTCGGTTTAATTATGAGTGAAAAAGCAAGCCATCATCTCATAGAGCATTATTTTGTATCACCCAGATTGCTGTGGGCTAGAATGAAGGTAGGAATCAGAAGATTATTTATCATAGCGTGCTACGCACCAGTTGATAGCGATTCCAGGGAAGTTAAGGACGCCTTCTGGGACACTTTAAATGATACAATAAGTACTTGCGACCAAGGTGAAAGAATAATTTTGTTAGGAGATATGAACGGATGGGTCGGCGTCCAACGTCAGGATACAGATACAGGAGGGGTACTAGGTAATTTTGGGGATCCAACAAGAAAAAATTATAACGGGGAAAAATTAGTTAGCTTATGCTTAGAGAAGGACCTATTTATTACAAATACCTGGTTTCGACATAAAATGATCCATACTTACACCTGGTGTAAAGGAAATAACCGCAGTATAATTGACTTCGTTATTGCAGATGAAAGACTAAGAGAACTAGTTACAGATACAAGAGTCATGAGGGGGGCCGAATGCAATACTGATCATTACCTTTTAGTCTCCAGGATGAACTTAGGGCGGGGGTGGAGAAGAAAGAGAACCAGACAAACGAAACAAACGCGAATCAAGGTCGAAAATTTACAGAAACCGGAATTACGAATAGATTTTCAGAATAAGATAAACGAACGCATAGATAAGGCAATTTGGGAGTCGCTTGAAAGGAACAAAGATGTAGAAGGTGCGTGGGCTTTATTGCGGGATACCATTGCTGAAACTGCGATTGAAGTGTGTGGTATGGCGAGGGTAGGAAAAAAGTCTGGCGATGCATGGTGGAACGATGAAATTGCGGCAGCCCAACAAGAAAAGAAAGAAGCGTACAAAAGAACGTTGAACATGACAGGTCTTACCGATGAGGAGAGAAATAGACTCAAAAATGATTACAGACACAAAAAGAGGAAAATTAAACGTCTAGTCAAAGAGAGTAAAGAGAAAACCAGAACAGAAGAAGAGAACAAAATAAAAAACTGCTTTGAAGGAATTATGAAACTATTATTTAAAGAGATGAAGGGAAGTAAAAGTACAGAGTTTTTTAGCATGAGAAACAGCAAAGGTGAAATGCTATATGATATAGACGGGATAGTAGACGCTTTGAAAGACTCTTTTAAAGAACTATTAGGAGGTGAAGATATAGGGCAACAAAACTACGACATTGAACATAATGCACTAGAAAACCCAATTGAAAAAGTCAGTGTCACTGAGGTCAGAGATATAATTAAGAACTTGAAAAACGGTAAGGCTGCTGGTTTAGACAGTATTAGCGCTGAAATGCTTAAATACGGTGGCGAGTACATACCTCACAGGTTGTGCGAATTGATAAATTTATGTTTGGAGACAGGAGAAGTCCCAGACGATTGGAGAAAGGCGATTATTGTACCAATATATAAAAAGGGAGATAAAAGCAACTACAGTAATTACAGAGGTATCAGCCTACTAAGTACCGTAAGTAAAATATACTCAAAAATACTTATTCGTAGGGTAATGGAAATTACAGAAGAGAAGATATGGGAAGTCCAAAGTGGATTTATGCCAGGAAGATCATGTACAGATCAGATATTTAGCCTAAGACAGATCACAGAAAAAAGCTTGAGAGTAGGAAAGAAAGTTTTCTGTGCATTTATTGACCTAGAAAAAGCTTTCGACACGGTAAATAGAAGTAAACTTTGGGAAGTCCTTAAAGAGTATGGAGTGACTGGAGGGCTCCTACAAGCAATAAAAACAATATATACGGGTAGTAAAGCAAGTGTAAGGGTAAATGGGAAACTGAGTGACTGGTTCGATATTATGCAAGGCGTGAAACAAGGATGCTTTATGTCCTCGTGGCTATTTATCATATTCATGGATAAGTGTCTAAGAACTGCCCTCTTCAACGAAAAAGGTATAGATCTCGAAACCGTCAAAGTACGTGGGTTGGCTTTCGCAGATGACAAGATTGTTATGGCAGAATCAGTCGAAGACTTGCAAAGAATTTTGAATAAACTTAACACAAGCATGAAGAACATGGACCTCAAAATTAACGTGAATAAAACGAAAGTCATGGTTTTTGAGGGAAAAAGTGAGAAAACAATATGCAACATTGTCCTAAATGATGTGAGATTAGAACAAGTTGACAAGTACGTATATCTAGGTAGTCTATTCACTAGCGACGGAAAAATAGATGGGGAATTAGATAGGCGCATAAATAAGGGTAAGCAGGTTATCGGTAGAGCAGGATCCATCCTCACGAATAAAAACATATCAAAAAAAGCTAAAATGGCCATACATAATTCCATATTCGTACCAACTGTACTATACGGTAGCGAGGCATGGACCTGTCAAGGAAAGGACAGGAGTAAAATCAACGCGATCGGCATGAAACCTCTGCGCATAATATGCGGAAAAACACTGATGGACAAAGTCCGAAACGAGATAATCCTCAAAGAATGTGGTACAGGAGACACGCTAGTTGACATATGGGAAAGAAATCAGTTAAGATGGTTCGGACATCTTGAAAGAATGAAAGATGAACGACTGACGAAGCAAGTATATAAAGGTAAAGTAAATGGCAGAATGCCCAGAGGTAGACCGCCGAAAGAATGGTTAGAATCTGTAAATGAGACATTGATCCGAAGAGACATAAGAAGTCATAGGAACAGAAGAGCTTGCATGAAGAAATGCATGGACGTAAATGAAGCTAGAGTAGTATGCTAGGACAGAAATGTGTGGCGACAAATAGTTTATAAGCAGAGTGACAATAGAGTGAATGATGCCTGAAACAAAGACCTTGGATACTAATGGGCCCAGGTGGGGAACCATACATAATAATTTTGTGAGGCTCCTCACTTGGGGTGATCGCTAGAGAGATTGATCAGCAACCTGGGTCGGAGCAGTGTTGCGGAGTGAACGTGTAATTTATATAAATAACACGAGAACTCCAGATCAATCTAAAACATCTATACCATAACACATATACCTATATACCTATCTACCTTATACCATATAACGACCTACTTTACACCTATATACCTATCCCACTACTTTCCAACCGAGCAAGTCACGCCTACCCCGAAAGGGAAATGGCTTAATGGTATAATAATAAATAATAAATACAAATAAAAATTTTTAATTAAATAATTCTTTATAATACCACAACTGAGATAATAACACTTCCAATTGTAAAACTGCGTACCTACAAGATATTATGTACTTTTCACAGATTTAATAAAACTCACTGATGAGGGCCACCATTGTGTGCGGAAACGTTTGAAACAACTTAATTCGTTTCCATTCACGAGACCCTAAAGCCAACAACTTATATCAACAATTTCTACAAAATTATAAACAATAATAATAAATTTTTGGAGCAATTATGTTTGTTGACAATCATTAGGTAACACCACATCCTAACTGGAAATTTGACAAAAAGTGAAAAATTTTCGAAAAAAAAAACCGACTTTCTATCTCTATTCTAAGAGAAAATTGCTGAAAAACTCAATTGTTTAAACAATTCATTTAAACACATAATTGGTAGTATAAAGTATTATTCCATGTATTAGAAACAATTCGACGTTGAAAAGAAGCGAAAAATCATAATTATAGTGCCAAAAACTTGCAAACCCCATTTTTCCACTTATGGGTATTTTTGGGACCCTGTCAAACAGACTTATGGGGATGGCATTTAAAAAGTAATATTTTCTCCGTATTCTATCTTTTGATAGGAAAGTAATTTTTTTGTAGAAGACCAATCTTTTGGTAGAAAACTAATCTTTCGGTAGAAAACTAGTCTTTTGGTAGAAAAGTAATTTTCTGGTAAAAAAGTAGTCTTTCTGAATAACAGTAATCTTTTTGTAGAAGACCAATCTTTTGGTAGAAAACTAATCTTTCGGTAGAAAAGTAATCTTCTGGTAGAAAACCAATCTTTTTGTAAAAAACCAATCCTTTGGTAGGCAACTAATCTTTCGGTAGAAAACTATT
>CAKNXH010000142.1:45402-70004 GCA_932178445.1 Andricus quercusramuli | reverse complement strand
TATCAAATGAAAGAAGAAGTGGAGGGGTGGAAAAATTGTTCAAAATAACGTGACGCAGTTTTTGAACAGCACCTTTCTAAAATTAATATTTGTTTGAAATAATTTATAAAAAATATTTGTCTCACATCTTGAATATCTTGATAAAAGAAAAAAAATTGAAAAGGCGAATTTTAACTAGACTTACAGTGGTGCAAGTAAGACTCAGCCAAGGTTGTCCTAAACTCAGGCTTCTTATCGTTGCAGGATCATGCCTGGTTTTCAGCCTGTAGACTCTAAAGAACTGCATTCCATTCGTTTTCTTTGGAGCCACCAATCAGAGGCAATCTTTATTCACCACTTAAGCTGCAAGCATCCCTCTCGAAAATTCACCATAAAAAAATCTTCCGTTCTTTACAGGAAAATTGTCAAGCTCAAGTTCTAAAAAAATCAGCTTCATTTAATCTTCAATCTATAGCCAAAAGGCAAACTACTGCAATTTGATTATTAATTATTCACTAAAAAATCCCGTTTTTGTTGAACCATAAATTTCAATTCTTAAAAAAATCTCAAGTTGGCTTTTAATTAATTAGAAGCGATTTCCAGTGAAGAGAACGGAATTCCAAATCTCTCTTTTTTTCTCGTCTATATTCCAAGATAAGATCTTAACTCTCGCCGATTCGGACAATCGGCCTTGACACGCCAAAAGCGGTGCATTTAAATTGCGCACGCCGGTTCCCAGACCCGCTCAATTAATTCCCCAAACGACAATTAGCGAAATTATTAATAAAAATTCTAATGAAGCTAAATCAGCGGTGATAGAAGTCTTCCTGTGTGGCCGAGCGATCGAGTTTGTTAATACACAACGTCTTCGAATTGTCTGTCAATTGACAGCAATAATTTGCAAAGCGTGACGCGTCCTCAGACTCAGGCCCACCCCGCGTCATTCATGAGAAAGTTCATTAATGAGCGCAATTAATTCAAATGTCGAATCTAAAGATGTTTGGAATTCGTCCACAGTGACAGGCACTTAGGGTTCCTCGACTCCTTTCCCACTCGTTTCTCGAATAAACTTCACTTTTTGCCTTACACTTTTTTTTTAAGATAACATGCCACCGGATGCTTTGGTTTCGCCAGTGTTCGATTATTGAAGCCTACTGATCGTTGGCAATTTTAATTAATTTTTTTTTCGGATGTATCGCGTCAGTTTGTAAAATCTTCTACAGCGAGTTTGAAGATAAAAGTGAGAAAAAGTATCCTGTGTGTCGAATTGGGACTTTTTTAGGTGGTTATTATTATGCAGGATATTTGGAAAGATTTATGTTCATTGGTTATTTATTGCATTAAGGTATTTAATTAAGGGAATCAAACAAAAAATTATTACTAGTGGATAGGATAACATAACAAGCTTATCATCTGCGGAAGCTAACCCACGTACCCTCACTTTCTCGAGATCCACACTTTCTTCATCGAGGAGGGTCATTCTGAGTCACTCAGTGATCAATATTTCCAAATATTCCCTCACATTCCTACATATTCCCACATATTCAGAAGTATTTCTAAATATTTACAAATATTCAGAAATATTATACTTTCCGATTCCTTCCCTTCAGTTCACCTATTATATTTTGTATAGCTTTTTATTTGGTGCCTTTGCAATTATTATGCAATTATTATAAATTGCACATAAATTTAATAATATTTTACTTGCCATTCATACAAGTTCGAAAGTTCTTGACTTCGGATAACTAATTTTAGATTGTTAGTTTGAAATAATTCAAATTCAAAATTGTTTATTGTTTTTTCATGACCGATTATGAAGTGGAATTGTTAGGTTTTCTAAATTGACATTATTTAATTTCACGTATCTTTTTTTAAACTTAATAGAGATTCAACGCTTAACTTTTAAATGGTCTAATCTGATTTGAGGAGCCGTGTATAAATTATCTAGTTGAATTTCTAAACAAACAAGATGAATTCTCAACAAAAAATGTAATAGTTAATATTTTAACCACGAAAAGATTTTTATCTCAAATCAAAAACACTTGAATTGAAAAAAGGTGAAATTTCTACTAAAAGAGATAAGCTTTCAAATAAAAAAAATTTTCAACAAGAGTTGAATTTTCAACCAAGAAAGATTTTCCAAAAAATAAAAAAAAATGTCCAAAACATTTAATTTTCAAGCCAGAAAGACGAGCTTTGTACAAAACAGTTAATTTTTAACCAAATAGATTAACTTTTAACTAAAATTATGAATCTTTACACAAAAAAATGAATTTTTGAGAAAGTAGCTCAACTCTCAAAGAAGAAGTTGATTTTTTAACCAAAAAGATTAATTTAAAAAAAGTGATAGTAGATATTCTAACAACAACAATATTTTAATGTTAATTAAAAAACAGTTAAATTTAACCAAAAACGACGAATTTTTCACAAAATATTCGAATTCTAAACTAAAACAGATTAATTTCCAACCAAACAGTTGCATTTATAACAAAAAAATCAATATCAACTAATTTTCAATCGAATGGTTAAATTTTTAACCAAGAGGATTATTTTTCTAACCAAAAATATGAATTATCAACCAAATAGTTGAATTTTCAATTAAACAAAATAAATTTTTCACCAAAAATGTAATAATTAAATATTTAGTTAAAAAATCATTTTCAGCAGAAAAAAAAAACAAATTTCCAAGAAGATAATTAAATTTTGAACTAGAGAAATTAATTTTTAACTAAAATTATGAATCTTCAACTATAAAAATTAGTTTTTCAACAAAGCAGTCCAACTTTCGACCAAATCGTTAAGTTTTTTACCAACCTTGCAACCAAATTGAATTTTCTACCATATTGTTAAATTTTCGAGCCCAAAATAAGAATTTCATACATAAAAGTTGAACTTTTAACCCGAAAATGTGAATTTTCAACGACAAAATTAATTTTCAACTTGAACAGTTTCTTTTTTACCAGAGAGTTACATTTTCAACCAAAATTAATTAAATTTCTGAAAAATGAGAAGAATCTTCAAATAAAAAAAAACGATTATTCTACAAAATAGTTGAATTTTCAACCAAAGAAAAATTTTTTAGTTAAGAAGGAAAAACAAATTAATAATATAGATAGGAATTCTGATAATTTATAGACTGAAGCATTATAATAATAGAATACACAAAGAATGCCAGACTTCGCACCATTTGAGGCACTGTATAAATTATAAAATTATACTTATTGTTATTAATACATATACTTTTCTAAAACTAATTTCGTTAAGCTTCCACGTTAATTTAATTAACTGAGTTTATTTTTTATATGTAATATCGTTCCCTGAGTAGATAAAATCTTAGCAAGAATTGGAGAGGGAGGGAGGGAACAGCAAATCCCGCGGTATCTTACATGGGGGGGGGGGGGGGGGGTTTAAAATTTCAGAAAAATACCTTACGTAATTTGTGGATGACGTCTTATTTATTTGTAAATTAATTTACTATTATTTCGTGAATTTATGATTATTTGTGGATCTCGGGGTAGTGAAGGTACGTGGGTTAGCGTTTGCAGATGATTATGTTGTTATGGCAGAGTCAATCGAAGTTTTTTTTTTTAAATGTTGAGGAAACTGGATGTAAGCATGAAGAACATAGGCCTCGAAGTGGTCGACCCCTCGTAGAAATTTTTTAATTAACAATAAATAAAAATTACGTTCAAGGATAACTTGAGTTGATGTCTTATTGATCAGTAGATGATAATTATTATTATTGTTTTAGTGAAGCATTGAGACCCGTGAAACAAAATTATTGAAAGTGGAAGTGATCAAGATTCTTGCTGGTACTTCGCACTCCAGCATTCCGGAACTCTGACGGAGTCATTTAAAGTCTAAACTCTAAACGGTTCTTAATAATAATCTCATAATGTAGGAGTGAGAGTAATTGGTAGAAGAATATACTCCTTTAGACAGGATATAGGATGCCGTGTAGCCAAACATTATATTTATGAACCACGCACAAGCACGATTATTTTCACATTAACTGGAATCATCTTGAAAAGATATCAATTAAGAAGTGATTCTCAGAGTTATATTCAAACACGAAAGGCTCCACACCCTCACAAAAAATATTTCTAGGCGAATCGCAAAAAACCGCTTAAAAAATTATGTTATAATGATATTGAATATCTGTGTAAAAATTGACGACAAATACACAAGAATTGTGGCAAATCACTTTTAAATATAAATCTTTCATAATTTTGTAGAATATAAAATTGAAAGCGCATTGTTTTGCTTCAACGAACGTTTGAAGTTCAACAATGATAATTAAATTAATTATCATGTTAAAGTTTTTTGTCTACTGGTCGTTTCAATATTTTCATAAAATATTGATACTTAAATTGTGAAAAAAATTCGCTCTAGCTCCGGTGGGATTCGAACACCACGCCATTCAGATTTCTGGTCTGATATTCTTGACCACTAAGCTACGGAGAGACGAGATAATTTTGTTCACAATCCTTTCAAGTAGAATGTCGATGTCATCCCTTATACTTGCAAGATTATAGCACTTGAACTTGATAGGTTTAAATTAAATTTTTGATGTTAATTTTCTTGACCAGGGTAATACGTAATAATGATCAATTATTACTATTAATTATTCATGATGTTAAAGTTTTTTGTCTACTGGCCGTTTCAATATTTTCATAAAATATTGATACCTAAATTGTGAAAAAAATTCTCTCTAGCTCCGGTGGGATTCGAACACCACGTCATTCAGATTTACGATCTGGTGCTCTTGACCACTAAGCTATGGAGAGACGACATAATTTTCTTCACAATTTCTTACAAGTAGAATGTTGATGTCATTCCTTATACTTGCAAGATTATAGCACTTAAACTTGATAGGTTTAGATTATATTTTTCATGTTTATCTTTTTGACCAGGGTAAGACGTAATACTTATCAACTATTACTATTAATTAATAATGATGTTAAAGTTTTTTGTCTACTGGTCGTTTCAATATTTTCATAAAATATTGATACCTAAATTGTGAAAAAAATTCTCTCTAGCTCCGGTGGAATTCGAACACCACGTCATTCAGATTTCCGGTCTGATGCTCTTGGCCACTAAGCTACGGAGGAACAACATCATTTTCTTCACAATCCTTACAAGTAGAATGTTGATGTCATTCCTTATACTTGCAAGATTATAGCACTTAAACTTGATAGGTTTAATTTAAATTTTTGATGTTAATTTTGTTGACCAGGGTAATACGTAATAATTATCAATTATTACTGTTGATTAATTATGAAGTTAACGTTTTTTGTCTACTGGTCGTTTCAATATTTTCATAAAATATTGATACTTAAATTAAGAAAAAAATTCTCTCTAGCTCCGGTGGGATTCGAACACCAAGTCATTCAGATTTCCGGTCTGATGCTCTTGACCACTAAGCTACGGAGAGACGAGATAATTTTGTTCACAATCCTTTCAAGTAGAATGTCGATGTCATCCCTTATACTTGCAAGATTATAGCACTTAAACTTGATAGGTTTAAATTAAATTTTTGATGTTAATTTTCTTGACCAGGGTAATACGTAATAATTATCAATTATTACTGTTGATTAATTATGATGTTAACGTTTTTTGTCTACTGGTCGTTTCAATATTTTCATAAAATATTGATACTTAAATTGTGAAAAAATTCTCTCTAGCTCCCGTGGAATTCGAACACCACGTCATTCAGATTTCCGGGCTGATGCTCTTGACCACTAAGCTACGGAGAGTCGAGATAATTTTTTTCACAATCCTTACAAGCAGAATGTCGATGTCATCCCTTATACTTGCAAGATTATAGCACTTAAACTTGATAGGTTTAAATTAAATTTTTGTTGCTAATTTTCTTGACCAGGGTATTACGTAATAATTATCGATTCGATATTAGACAACCTGTACATGAGAAATACTCAAAATTATAAACTTTCAAAGACTTTGAAGCTGCGAATTAATTAATTTTACAACATAAAAGTGGATCATTTTCAAATTTAGAGCTTTTAGAATAAAATAACTTTGACTTCAAATTGCTGAAAAATTGTACAATAATAACAATAATAATTAAACATTTTTAAAGTAGATTTCGAATTTTCCAAACAACTTTCTACTACTTGTTTGAAAGTTGAACTACTTTGTTAAAAATTAATTTTTATGTCGAAAGATTCATCGTTTTAGTTGAATATTCATCTATTTGGATGAAAACTTAACAATTTGGTTGGAAATTTATTTTTCTGGTTGAAGATTTATCATTTTCGTGGATAATTCATATCTTTGGTTGAAAATTCGTTTTTGTTTTGGTTGAAAATTAATTGTTTTAACTGAAAATTGAGCTATTCCATTTCTTGTTAAAAATTGATATTTTTTAGTTGAAAATTGAACTATTTGGTTCAAAATTCATGTATTTTGTTACAAATTCGTCCTTTATGATAGAACGCTAACCTTTTTGTTTTGAAATTAATTTTTTGTTGTTGAGAAATTAACAATTTTGTTTAGAATTAATTTTTTTCACGAAGATTCCTGAATTTACTTGAAAAACTCTCTCTTTGGTTGAAAACTGTTTTGACTGAAAATGTAACCATTCCAGTTCTTGTTGAAAATTGATCTATTATTTTAGTTGAAAATTACACTATTTGGTTCAAAATTCAGGTATTTTTTCGAAAATTCGTCCATTTTGGTAAAACATTAATCTTTTTGGTTCAAAATTATTCTTTTTTGTTTAAAAATTCATTTTTTATTGAAAATTTATTCCTTTTCAGTTGAAAATTCAATCAAGTATTTGGTAGAAAATTCATATATTTCGTAGAAAATTCGTCTTTTTTATAGAAAATTCGTCTTTTTTATAGAAAATTAATCTTCTGTACTGAAAATTCATCTTTTTAGTTAAAAATCCAAATTTTAAAAATGAAACTGTAGAAAAATCAACAGTTGAATTTTCAACAGATAAATCATTTACAAAATTCAACTGCTGAAAATTTAGCAGACGAATTTCCTGCTAATTCAACTCTTACAAATTCAACAGCTGAATTTCCAAAGTTGAATTTGCAACAGACGTATTTTCTACAAAATTTAACCGTCGCAAATTCAACAGTTGAGTTTTCTACTATACTAAGAAAAATTACAAATAATTTATAATTAATTAAAATAAATTATTAAGAAAAAGGAAATTCTGTTAATTTCACAACCTGAAATTGGAAAATTTTCAATTTAGAAGTGCTTAAAAATGGAAAATTTTTCCATTCAAATCGCTGAAAAATTGTACAATATCGAATTTATAGCCCTTCAAATAAATAAATTCACATCTTTCAAAACATAAAAATTGAAAATTCTTAATTGATTGAAAAACTTCCAGAAAACATCAATAATAATGTCTGTTTGCAAATTGATCTGCCAAAAAAGATTTCCCGTCAAAATGAAACCATACAAGAACATGTATTCAAAATTGAATTATTTTAAATTTGATAATGTTCTAATGTGAACGTTTCAAAATTATTGCCTCTAAAATTATAATTATTATTATTATTTTTTTTTTTTTTGAAGTGTTTGAACTGTACAATTCAAACTTGGAATTATAGTAATAATCTTCAACAATTCACTAATCTTAAATCTCAAATCTTCTTTTTTGCCCCAATAGAAATTATCAAAAAAATTCAGGATTGAAAGGAAAAATATTCACTGAAAAAGGATCTGCCCTTATTATTTGACGAGGGATTAAAGTGCAATTTAAATGGACCTTTAAAATGAAATTGATCCCACGAAATAGAACACGATTTTAGTAAAAACGAAATGTCTGAAATTCAAAGAAAACTTTTTATGAATAGAAGCCTCTTACAAATTAAACCTTTGTCATATTTCTGTACATTTCAATCCAAAGAAGAATTTCTTAAGAAATAATATAAGTTTCGCATATTTTATCACTTTAATTCTGATATATTTTTTTCTAGATGATTATTTATGAACTTTAAATTTTTTAGCACATGGTATAATTAAAGAGACAGGGTAATAATCTCGAATCTAAATAATTGTTCATTTAAAAGCTGTTTGTGTATTTTCGTTTTACTTTTATTCCCTCTTCTTCAACAGTGCCATTTATTTGTTCCATATCTATTTCCACTCATCCGATCAGTGATTCCCTCCTATATATTTGGGAAGAGATTTCGCGAAGAAAAAAGAGAACAAAAAATTCTCGAACAAACACGAACTCAGAAAGGAAAACGACAACTCGCTTCTAACGAGCTTAGTCTTTTAAATTTTCAAGTAATTATTTACTACACTCATAAAAAGTTAAGCGCCTTTTTTTTACAAAATAAAAACCAGAATACTAAATAAAATTATTTTTAAACTAAAAGTTTTTAATGGAAGGTACGCTAAATTAGTGAAAAATACATGTTTTTAATTAATTAAGTACTTCAATTATAATTCACAATCCCTATAAAACCAATACAAAGCGATGATGAATTTTCATTGTTGCAAAAAAATTGCTATCGGGGTTTGCTATTGGATTCTCAAATTGTGTAATTCAGTTAGACAGAATTTTTTCAGATTTTTCTGGCGGCTGCTAGTATGAAACGAAAATTATTGTTTATAACGATTTGTCATAAACAGTATAAAAAATTGTGTTGACATCTTTAACCTATTCTTTCTGTTGTACAATCTGTCATTTTTGAATTATGGAATAAAAAAAATTAAATTCTTTGAACCATTCAATTTCAGAATCCAGTAGCAAAAACCCAATTGCGATTTTTTTTTTCAACATGAATCTTCAACCCAATAGTTGAATTTCCTATAAAGAAATAATTTTCAACCAAAAATTTAACAGTTAAATTTTCAGATAAAGAAATTAATTTTCAACAAATAAAAACGAATTTTCACCAAAATAGTCAAGTTTTTAAATAAAGAGGCGAATCTTATAAAAAATGATTCTTGACAAAGTAGTTCAACTTTCAACCAAGGAGCAGAATTTGAAAAAAGATGAATTCTTAACAAAAAGATGAATTTTTGAACTACAATAATAAATCTTTAACGATAAAAGGAATTTTTAACAACGTATTCAAACAAAAAAGTTGAATTTTCAACCAAAAATGTTATAGTTGATATTTCAACCATGATATTAAATCAAATAATAAACTGTTGAATTCAACCAAAAAATACGAGTTTTCAACGAAATAGTGGAATCTTCAACCAAAAAAGATTAATTTTCAACAAAACAGTTCCAATTTTTACAAAAAAAGATGAAATTTCGACTTATATTGAATTTCCAACCCAAAGAGACGGAAAAGTTGAATTTTCAACAAAATAATTGAATTTTTTTTTAATTCATTAGGCACGACACTAGTTTAAAGTGCCTTTTACAGAAATTCCCTGACTTTTGCATTTTTTTGCAAAACCCCAACTATTCTATAGATTTCCATGACCAACGGAATTCCCTGACTTTTCCCTGATTTCCAGGTTTTCCTGAGCTGCGGTCACCCAGGTTGTACTCTTAAAGCTCAAACCATTCCAACAATTATTTTACTATTTTGTTATCTAGACTCAATATAATTTTCCACCTTATGTCTGCTAAAATTTATCGGAATTTTTTTCATATTATGTTAGTTAATAATATTCTGAAATAAGCACAGAAATAAGATATACCATTCTTTTATTATAACAACAATTTTTTTCTGTATGCTACCCCCAAATCTCATTCCGCTGGCACGTAATAATCATGCTAGCCTGTACTACTATTATAAAATTGATGTCTCAGGCATGAGATGTTTATTATTATTATTATTATTATACCATTAAGCCAAATCCCTTCCGGGGTAAGCGTAACTCACTCGGTTCTAGCCGGAGATCAGGGCGTTCATATGAGAAAAGTGAGAGAGGGGTATGAGGGATAAGGACGAGGCGGCATAAAGGGGTTAGGGATTGGAGGTATATAGATTTTTAGATTAATCTAGAATTCCCGTGTTGTTTAGCTGAATAATACGTTCGTTCCGCAACACTGCTCCGACCCAGGTTGCTGATCAATCTCTCTAGCAAGCACCCCAGGCGAAGGGCTTCACAAAGTCATTATGTAAAGCTCTCCATTCGAGTCCATGAGCATCCAAGGTTTTTCGTTTCAGACTTCTCTAGCTCCCATAACACTCTTCATCAAGCATTTCTCATTTACTATTTGTCGACACACAATGTCTGGTTAACCCATCCCACCATTCCTTTCTTGGTCTGACTCTGGGTATGTTACATGTCGGTTTCTATGACCATCGTTTACTTAACTCGCATCATGTACTTTTTCACCGATATTGCTATTTCTAATGCTGACTAACTCTGTACTACTTCTTCCTCTCATGTTGTCCTAACTCACTTGCCAATACAATAATTTCTCATTTCCTTCGAAAGCGTTTTCCATTTTGTTCTTTTCTTCCGCTTTGATTTTATCCTTACTTTCTTTAGCAAGTATTTTTACTTTCCTGTTCTTGTCGCTTGCTTCTTTTCGTTAACGGCTACGCGGATTCCGGCATTCTACCGCGAATCATCGTTCATTCTTCCTACAGTCGCAGTGCCACACACTTCAGTTGAACTCCTGACAGTGATTTCACGGAACATTGTACATATACACCCTCTATGTCTTTACTATGAATTAGCGTCTCCCAAGTCGTTCTATCTAGGCGTTCATTTACCCTCTCTGTAAGTGCTATTTGTTATTCTGGTTTCTGTGAATTCTCTATCTTGATTCACATCTGTTTCGTCTTTTTTGTTCTCTCTCTTCTCCAACCTTGACCTAAGTTAATTTTTGAAACTAAGAGGTAATGATCCGACTCACATTCAGAAACTCTTATTACCCTTGTATCTCTAACTAGCTCTCTCAATCTCCTATCTGCAACAACCAAGTCAATCACACTGCGGCTATCACCTCTACACCAGGTGTACAATTGGATCATTTTATGCCTAAACCAAGTATTTGTAATAAACAAACACTTTTCTAAGCGTAAGCCAACTAATATTTTTCCGTTGCGATTTGTTTTTGGATCACAAAAATTACTTAGCACCCTTTCCATACCCTCGCGCTGGACTCCAACCCATTCAATCATAATATTCATATCTTCTAGTAGGATGATTCTTTCTCCATGATCGCAAGTACCTATATAATATCATATAAGGTACCCCAGAAGGCGTATTTTACCTCACTTCTTTCATCATCAACTAGGGAGTAACACGCTATGATAATCTTCTGATTTCCACTTTCATTCCAACCCACAACAATCTGAGAGATACAAATTTGTACCCTTTGCTGCGTTGTTCTCTCATTCATAATCAGACCAACTCCTTGGCAACCATGTGATTCGCTATGTACTCCTGACCATAGTTCTAGTCTGTGCTTCAATTCCCCATTTTCTATTATTCTTCTGTCGCATCCCTCTTTCTTTATTTCAGGTAGACATAAGATATCTTACGGGTTACCTAAAATCCATAAACCTAATGTTCCTTTGAGACCTGTCACTTCTTTTTGTAGATCTCCTTTAATGAACCTTTCAAGGTATATTAGTACTCCTATTAAGAAGATTATAGGAAAAACTCATACTTTCATCAAAAACAGTTGGGACCTGAAGAATAAAATCAAGAATATATATATTCCTGATAACTTTAGATTGGTATCTCTTGATGTTAAGTCATTATTTACTAATATACCTAAAACCTTGGTAATGAAATGTCTTAAAATTAAATGGCATAACATCAGAGAACACACTAATATTCCACATGAGGAGTTCTTTGAACTTGTTGAATTTTGTATGGATAATGCATATTGTGTTTTCCAAAATAAGTACTTCAAACAAATACATGGTACTCCTATGGGATCACCACTTTCTGGTGTTTCATCTGATCTTGTTATGGAAAAACTCAAAAATGACGTCCTCAAAAAACATAAAAATAGATTACATATTCTCTTATCGATATGTTGACGATATTGTTACCTGTATACCTGAAAAGGATATCGACAATCTACTTAAAGCCTTTAATTCATACCATAGCAAATTGCAATTTACTGTTGAAAGAGAAATTAATAATATAATTAATTTTCTTGACATTACTCTCATTCGGACAGAAAACACATTAATTACTGATTGGTATAGGAAAGAGACCAGCTCCGGCAGGTACGTCAATTCCCACTCAAAAATAGCCGTTAAAGATAAAATTTCCATTATTAATAATTTAGTTGACAGAGCAATCGGACTATCTGATGATAGATTCAAGGACAAAAATTTAAAAATTGTTAATGAATTGTTGAAAGATAATGATTATCCAGATAAAATACATGAATAAGAGAATAACAGTTTTACAAGAAAAAGCCTCTCACAATCAAAGTGATATTAGTAACAACAACGATCTATTAAGAGCCAATGATAATAACATTATTGTTCTGCCTTTTATCAATGAATTTTCTAGAAGTTACAAAAATCTGTTTAGCCGTTATAATGTTAGAGTGTTTTTCACTTACGAAAAAGATTCGTTCAAATGTTTCTCTAAAAACAAAGATCCTACTCCGTTTGGAGCAGATACACATGTGATCTACTACATTCCTTGTGAATGTCGTTGCGCCTATATAGGCCAGACCAGTAGACACATTGATGTTAGGATAAAAGAACATATATACGATTGTAAAAGGGATATACGAAAAACTGCCCTTGTGACTCACTCACATGATAATGATCACAAATTTCATTTTTCGAAAATTCGAATTTTAAGTACCGAAACTAATGACAGAAAACGAAATTTTAGGAAAATGTTTCACATAATCAAAAACAACAATAGTGTTAATAAAATATCGGATACGGATTTTCTGAGTGATATATACCACAATATCATCGCTCTTACAAACTTTAGATTTTAAAATTAATTTTAACCTTTAGAATTTACGCATGGTTTCCGTCGTTGGTCACGTGACCACTACGTTATACTAAGTTAACCTCTCTTCCTCTAATAACTGTCACCACAAACATGTGTTGGCCCACCAAAATGTATTCTTCAAGTTTGTAAAAATAACAGAAGGGGAGAGGAACAATAAGTTCCTGAGAAGAAAACGCATTTTAATTAAAGTAGTTTTTAACGCTGTTCATAGGTAAGGTTATGTTATTTTAATATTGTAACTCCTCCGGCAGATTCTATATTATTATTTTTTAACCAAAATGTTTTTCTTGATAGCCTGGGATGATGGGTTTTATTACTGACATCAAATAATTGTACTGAAGAGGTCCTTCATCGAAGGACGAAAATCTTTTACACGCTTTTTGTAAAATAATAAACGACCAGTAGAACGAAAAGCATACGATCTACTCATTATAAGATATCTAGTTGCCTTTCGTGCATTATTTCTCGTAATTGCCTTCCTTAGAATCATTCACGCTTCTAAAATTCCAAACACTAGTAACAATCACTAGTGAAAATTATGTTCAAAAAATTAACCAGTCGTAAGGTGGAGGATCCAGTTGTAACGTCAGTCCCACCAGACTTCGGTCAATGGAGGGGAAATATAGGGACAGAACTAGAACCGAAATAAGTCATGGTTGGTTTGTGTTGTATACTGAGGAGGGGTTAAAGAGACGTTAAATTTGATCAAAAATCTAAATTTTTTTGGTTTTTTGTTCTGCGACAAAAGCAAAGAGCTCTACATTACATGCCGATCAGCACTGTCAAGCATCGTGGCTGTGCGCAACAAACCACGTGACTTATGTTTGAACCGTCTTAATTTTTAACTCCATCTTTTTATTTTTGAAATATGAGAAAATATATACCAAGAGTTTCACAATTTTTCATTGAGACATTTGAAAAACAAATCTCGAAAATTACTTTTATTTAAGTCAATTCATTTGAGACTCCCTTCTTAAGTGGATGTCACATCCAAGCGTATCATTTCTTTGGTACATATCGAGGTACATTTCAATGATGAATTTATAATGAAAATAAATCAGTGTGTATATTATCGAGTAAAACTATTGTACACCAACTCGTCGTCACACTTAGAATTTAAACATAATTTGCATGTTTTGTGTTTTGCGCGAAAAATTGTCATAATTATCATTCCTCTAGATGTCTGGATATCTAAGATCCAGAGGAATATATAAAAATGTAAAATCAGTTTGACCTCAAGCTTATTCTGTTGCATCAGCTCAAACTGAACACAAATCATAGGTTTTTAACTGAAAAAAAAAGAATTTGTTAAAAAACTTTCTTCCCTGTAAAATGATAATTTCGGAAGAATCATCCAAATATAAATCATGGCTAACTTAAGATATAATTAACTTCCAAAATTATTCTCAGATTAAGTAATCGAGAATTATGGGATCGAAATAAAAGTCAAAGCCACGAAATCGACGTCTATAAAAATGACCATGAACCATTTTCGCCCTTAGACGAGAGCAGCAGTGTGTGAGCGCGTCTGTGCACTATACTATAATGCACAGACAAAATAAAAATACTTGGAGTGAGGGTGGCGGAGAGAAGGGGTCGAGTGGGGGAGGGGAAGGGGTCCATAGGCCCCATAAGAGGAAAAGAGAAAAAACCCGGTCAACTTCTCTTTATCCTTCTCGAGCGGACTAGACTTCGTGTCGCACACAAACACACGCCGAGTAAAAGTCGACCGATATTTTCGCCTCCTATTCGCAAAGCCGAACCGCCGGTTTTGTTGGCCGCTATTTCAGGATTTATTAGCAAAGTTAATTAATAGGCTATCCCCGCGAATGACCACTAACTTCGACTAAATTGGTATTCACGCGGTTTATCCCTAGAACACATTGATTTTTTATGAGCGAATTTGCCGAATTTGCAAATTTTGTATTAATATGGTATTAGGTTGCTTAGTCTTTTATTTATGGTGAAAAAATAATTATAACTATTACAAATTGCTTTTCTAGTATTGAAATTCAATCACGGGTGGTTCATTTTATTTTTTTAATGTATTTTCTACTAGGGAGGATGAGATGTGATCATTGTGAAGATGCAATGGCCAGACTTCACTTCCATATTCAATTCACTGTCAGATTCATGTCCCTTCAATTGTTTTTCTACGATAGACAATAAATTGAAGGGAGGTGAATCTGACAGTGAAGTGAAATAGTTGCGTAACCAACCCCCTGTGCGCACCCTTCCATAAATAACACTATTTACTCTATTTTTAAAATTTTATTCTGATATTAGAATTTTTAAAGAATAGCATTATTTTAATTGGGTGAAAATTTACCAAGATAGAAATTGAAAAAGAAAATATATTTTGAAAAAATTATTTTCTAAAATGATAATCAGTGAGTAGTGGGGCACTGCTTCAAATGAGTCAAATACACTTATTAATTAGTGACCCACTTATCAGAACTGAATCAAATTCAAAGTTCTCTTCGAGGGATAATATGACAATAATCTGGGCAAAATTAATTTTTATTTATATGGAAAAACTGCTCTTAGGTATGTTTTTAAAAAAATTCTATTACAGGTGGCCCAAATTTGTCAAACTGAAATGATTCTCGGTGAGAATTTATTTTCATGATGAACAAAAATAAATTTCAATGACAATAAGGGAAAAATGTACTAGAAACTACAATTTTTTACAAAATCTTATAAGTAGTTGCATATTTTGACAAAAATCAACAGTTTCATATCGTTGAAATTTCATTTAATTGGTTTTAAGTCATTGTGAAAATACGTTTTCACAAGGGATGTTTGGAGATTTTACGTAAATGCGAAAGAAGATGTTGACATTTTTTAATTACCACTTGATGATAAATTAATTAATTAATTAACAATGTTGGAAATAAATTTTGAGCAAATATAGATTAAATATATGACAATGATTAGATTGGAAATGATTGTAATGAAAATTGTAATCCGGTGGAACTGTATTGATTAGGTTGGCCCAAAAAGTCAAACGTTTCGACTTTCTTTTGTTTTTTCCAGGTTTTTAAAAACTTTTTGAACTATTTTAACATAAGAATAACATGGAAAAATCACGTTCTTGTAAACATGAAATTTCTTTTTTGTTTTAATAAAACTAGTTTTTCAGAAAGTCTTATTTTCATTTCTTCAAAATTCGATGACAAAAAAGAAGATTTTCTGTAAAGACCCAATCTTTTTTTTGTTTTAAATATTTTTTTGAAGTTTCTGCTTATATAAGGAAGATATCTTGTCAGCTTTATGTGCGATGAAACTTTTTTTAAGCCAGGTAAATTTTTTTCTTCTGAAAATAAAATTTTTGAATTTTTATCGTCAACTGTGCAAGATATCACCAAAGAGCAAGAAGTGTTTCTTTTAGAAATTTTCTAGTCTTGCAAACTTTTTTTTGAACATTTTTCCTAATTTTCTCTAAAAAACAACATATTTCGCCACTGAGGGATTCTGCGATTTAAACTATCACTCTGCCTCAATTAAAATGGATTTGATCGATAAAAAAATTATAGTTGTGGGATCTTTAAAAATTCGTTTTATGAGGGAAAATATTATGGTGATCTTCATTGTGCAGTTTTTTTCTGACTGCGAATAAGCAGTAAAAATACTAAAAAAAAATGTAATTGAAATTATTATTCTATGAAGATGACTGAAGCGAACCATTATTTTCACTTTGGGCATTGTTACATTCATTGACAAAAAAAAATTGAAATTTTAGTTCGTTTATTCCATCAATGAGCATCGATCAAACGATCAAGGATCATTTTAGGTTCGAAAATAGCTTTTTAAACCATATGTCATTATTTTCTCGATTTGGCCATTTTTATAGATTTGGAAGTACTATCTAGCTTTTGTATCCATATTTTTTTTTCATTAATCAAAGTAAAAAAATTGGATTGAGAAAGGTGAAAATCATTTCATCATTTTTCAGTTTTTGAATGTGATGTTTTCCTTATTTAAAGAATCCCGAAGTAAAAAATTCAATCCTCATGGGAATCAAAAGATATTTTCCGATTTGAAAATATTTTGAGTTGTTTTCCACTTTTCCAAAATAACGTTTCTCCACTATTAGAATTTTCCTTTTGCATATTTATTCACAGTTTCACATAGAACTCAACACTCTGTTCATCTTTTTACACATTAATATAATTCATACTCGGATCTGGATTTAGTAACCCCCGGTTTTGTTATTCCTAGAATTGCTGGTCCACGCAGTTTCTCAGCGTGCAGGGCAAGAAACGGTTGCGACTTTTGCCTCGGAAGGGCCGCAGTGCGCGAGTACTCAATCGAGTATATTGCGCAATATTAGGCACTCTAATTGGAAATTGTTCAGGCTGCCCTGACTGTTTACGTTTCGATTCCCCCGATTGAGTAACAAGACTATTTTCAGGCAACTCCCGATATTTATATTTATTTATGTGTTAAAAAATTAAGTATCGAAAGCTGTGTGCGGAAACCCGACGTGCAATATTGTGCGTCGGGTTTCCGCACATAGATTTTAATTTGTGATTTGTTAAAACATAAATACAAATAAATCGATATAAATGTGTAAAATGATAAAAAGAGTGTTGAGTTTTATGTAAAATTGTGAATAAATGTGAAAAACAATGAAACCCAGTCCTAGCGGATCCACTGAAGGGGACAGTTACTTTGTGGTTAAATTGCGGTCAGCGAATCGCATAACCGTTCCGTTCACGCGGTCTGCTAGGGCAATTCTGATTTTCGGATAAATTCGAAAATTTTGGTTTTTTGGGCCCCCCTAGTATTGATTTAAGTTGCTTAATGACGATTTTTTCTCCGAGTTATGGAAAAAATAAAAAGAGTGTCCAGTCCTATGTGAAATTGTTAATCAATAAGAAAAGAAGTATGCCCTAGACCCAGTAAACGGATCGGTCACTATGTGGTCATTTTACGGTGCGGTACGCTAGGGAATCTTCTGCTTTTCTGATAAATTCGAAACTTGGATTTTTGGGCCATCCTAGTATAGATTTTAATTGTTTAATTAAGATTTTTTCATTCCGAGTTGTGGAAAAAGATAAAAAGAGTGTTGAGTTCTATGTGAAATTCTGAATGAATATGAAATAGGAGTATGCCCTAGCGGCCCCATTGAATGGAGCGGTCACTATGTAGTCACCTGACAGTGCGGTCCGCTAGGGAATGTTCTGATTTTCCAAAAAATCCAAAACTTGGGTTTTTGGGCCACTCTAGTATAGATTTGAATTGCCTGATGAAGATTTTTTATTCCGAGTTGTGGAAAAAGATAAAAAGATTGCTGAGTCCTATGTGAAATTCTGAATGAACATGAATAAGTATGATATGAATGAATATGAAAAAGGAGTATGCCCGAGCGGCCTCATTGAACGGAGCGGTCACTATTTGGTCACTTTACGGTGCGGTCCGCTAGGGAACGTTCTGATTTTCCGATAAATGCAAAACTTGGGTTTTTGGGCCACCCTAGTATAGATTTGAATTGTTTGATAAAGATTTTTCATTCCGAGTTGTGGAAAAAGATAAAAAGAGTGTTGAGTTTGTGTGAATTTCTGAATAAATTTAAAAAAGGAGTATGCCCTAGCGGCCCCATTGAACGGAGCAGTCACTATGTGGTCACTTTACGGTGTGGTCCGCTAGGGAATGTTCTGATTTTCTGATAAATCTGAAACTAGGGTTTTTTGGCCACCCTAGTATAGATTTTTATTGTTTAATAAATATTTTTTTATTCCGAGTTGTGGAAAAAGACAAAAAGAGTGTTGAGTCCTAGGTGAAATTCTGAATGAATATGAAAAAGGAATATGCCCTAGCGGCCTCATTGAACGGAGCAGTCACTATGTAGTCACTTGACGGTGCGGTCCGCTAGGGAATGTTCTGATTTTCCGATAAATCCAAAACTTGTGTTCTTGGGTCCCGCTAGTATGGATGTTAATTGTCTGATAAAGATTTTTTATTTCGAGTTGTGGAAAAAGATAGAGTGTTGAGTCCTATATGAAATTCGGAATGAATATAAAAAAGAAGTATGCCCTAGCGGCCCCATTGAACGGAGCGGTCACTATGTGTTCACTTTACGGTGTGGTCCGCTAGGGAATGTTCTGATTTTCCGATAAATCTGAAACTTGGGTTTTTTGGCCACCCTAGTATAGATTTTTTTTGTTTAATAAAGATTTTTTTATTCCGAGTTGTGGAAAAACACAAAAAGAGTGTTGAGTCCTATGTGGAATTCTGAATAAATATGAAAAAGGAGTATGCCCTAGCGGCCCCATTGAACGGAGCGGTCACTATGTGGTCACTTTACGGTGCGGTCCGCTAGGAAATGTTCTGATTTTCCCATAAATGCAAAATTTGGGTTTTTGGGCCACCCTAGTATTGATTTCGATTGTAGATTTTTTTATTCCGAGTTGCGCCGCATTTGATGATTTCTAGTCACTGGTCTTACAGTAATATCTCTGGATGATAATTGCACACTGTTGCAATTGAGGGTAAAATCAAGAGCAACCTTTACACTGGAACAACAGTTTTCCTTAATTTGGTCATCATCAATCTTTGAGATTTGATTCTCGGTATTTTTTTTTGTATTATCCGAATTCGATTTATTTGGGTCTTTGATTTCGTTGTCGTCGATAAGACCGCAATCCGGTTGCCCGTGGTATTTCATCGCAATGCGAATCGTGTGAGTCACTTCCGGACTGGGATCGCGAGGCAGCCTCGTTACCTCTGTCTTTTTGCGTATGTTAATGCGAAAGTTCTCCGAAATTTTAGAGCATATACAATCGCTGTCCTCATCTTCCTCCGGAGGTCGGATTTTTTTTTGACCTGCAAGACAAACAAAGATGAATTTTTAGTACCATGATTCCTGGAAATCGTAATATCAATTTTATTTCGATAGTTATTAATATTAATAGTCTTCTACTTAAGGAAGAAGTTATTTTATCTTTGAAAGACAGAAAAAAATTAAAGAGTGATTAAAATTCAGTGAAGATATATTTTTTTCTGAGTGAATGGCACCCGTGAGGTTGCTATTCGCTAGGCGCAGAAGAAGAGGCGCCTGTGGAAGTGCAACCTAAACAGCACATCTGCTCTACGCGAAACAGCAATTTCCTGTTTAGTGATGAACCGGATATTGAAATTTTGGGAAAGATACCATATTTTGAAATTTCTGTGACTAAAAATAATACTTTATTTATGATAATATCAGACTTCACAGCACAAAATACTCTCGAAACAGTTGAAATAGGGTGACTTTTTACGAAAATAGGAAAATAATACCAGAAAGATAAATTTTATACCAAAACATGCAAATTTCGAACGAAGTAGTTGAGTTTTCGAGCTCAAGTGTCGAATCTTTTAGAAAGGAGTTGACTTTTAAACCCGAAAAGATCAATTTTTACCAAAAAGGTAATTTTCAACATAATACTTGAATTCTTAACCAAATAGATGAATTTTCAACCTAAAAAGAAGTATGTTCGACTTAGAAATATGTATTTTCAACCAAACAGTTGAATTTTCAAATAAAAAAAAAATCCAACCAAAAATGGAATATTTAAATTTTCAGTTAAAAAATTAATTTAATATTTCAAGAAAAAAAATTATTTCGAATCAAAAAGAATTGAATTTTCTGCCATAATAATAGAATTTTGAACCTAAAAAGAAGACATTTGAACAATGCAGTTGAATTTTATAGCCAAAAAGACGCATTTTCTACAAGAAAGTTCAATTTCCAAAAAAAAAAAAATTGGATTTTCAACAAAAGAGTTCACTTTAAACCAATTAGTTGATTTTGTAACTTAAAACTATCAATATGCAACCAAAAATGGAACAGTTAATTTTCAGTTCAAGGAATTAATTTTCATGAAGAAAGAATTTTCAACAAAATAGTTAAATTTTCAACCAAAGAAAATAAATCTTCAAATAATAGAAAGAATTTTTAACAAAGTAATTCAACTTTCAACCAAGTACTTGAATTTTGAAACAAAAAGATTAATTTTCTACAAAAAAGACAAATTAAACAAAAATAAATTAATTTTTAAACAAATGCTTGAAATTTTAACTAAAAACGACTAATTTCCAATTCTAAATGGAATAGATAAATTTTTAGTTTAAAAAAATCAGTTTTGAATTGAAACAAAACAAAAATTCAATAAAATAGTTCAATATTGAACCCTTAAAATTAATTTTCAAGAAAGTAGTTGAACTTCCAACAATTCAAAAATTCATTTTTAACCCAAAAAACCAAATTTTCAACCAAAAAGTAACATTTCCAACCAAAAAAAGTGAATCTTTAACTTATAAGATTATTGTTCAACGAACTAGTCAAACTTTCAACCAAGCACTGTATTTTTAAACAAGAAGATTAATTTTCAACGGAATATGTGAATTTTCAATGAAATTGTTGAATTTTCACCTGAAAACGATCAATTTTTAACATTACATGGAAGAGTTAAATTTTCGATTGAAAAGATTAACTTTCAATCGAAAAAATGTAAAGAAAATAGTTTAATCTTTAACCAAGAAAATGAATTTTTATAAAATAAGTTCAACTTCCAACCAAGTAATTGAATTTTCATTAAAAAAAAAGATGAATGCTGAATAAAAAATGTAGTGGTTGAAGTTTCAACTGAACACGATAAATTTTCAGTCAGAAATGGAATCGTTAAATTTTAGCCGAGAAAATTAATTTTCGACCAAAAGAAAACCAAGAATTATAAATAAAATAGTTAAATCTTCAACCAATAAAATCAATTTTAAAGAAATTGGTTCAATTGTCAACCAAATGGTTGAGTTTTCGACAAAAATATGTCTTTTTAACAAAATCGTTGAATTTTCAACAAAATAGATACATTTTTAAGCAAATAGTAGAATTTTTAACCAACAGAGATGAATTCTAATTCAAAAATAGAATAGATTCTGTAAATAAAAATAATAAAATTTTAGCCAAAAATATTTGGGTTTTCTTATTCGGTTATATTAATTCAGTTCGAATTTTTTAAGAAAGGGGGAAAAACAACAAAATTAATATTCAATAAAAAAAGATTTCTACTTCCATGGAAAATATTAAGATTAGTATTAAGTATGATGTCCGTCATTCATTTAATTATTCTCCGATTCCTGAAAAATATATTTAAAGATAAAAATAGGTTCGAAACAGAAATTTAGGGCTAAAAATTGCAGAGAAGGTTTGAAAGGTATATATATTTTATTTTGTTTTGAATAACTTTTTCCGTTGTACCTTCGACGATGTTTCTCGTGCATTCCTCGAGGGTCGCCAGGCCTTTCGTGCATGCTGACAATTCAATGCCTTGTTTCCGAGCTTTGCGAACTTTTTTAACAGGTTCATCACTCACAACGCATTTTTCCTTTTCGCGTTCTTCGCTGACTTCAGAGACCTTCTCCAGAACTTCTTCCAGAATTTCGTCTTTATCGCTGACATTTTGATCAGCTCTTTTGCAGCGGGC
This sequence comes from Andricus quercusramuli, assembly GCA_932178445.1. Taxonomy (NCBI): domain Eukaryota; kingdom Metazoa; phylum Arthropoda; class Insecta; order Hymenoptera; family Cynipidae; genus Andricus; species Andricus quercusramuli. The sequence continues at coordinate 47,649 of CAKNXH010000142.1, read as the reverse complement.
ACTGGACAGAGAGTCGATCAGAGGAACCGAGCATTCAGGAAGTTCCAATGAAGTGATTGTTAAAAATGCCGGTCTCTCGTTTCTGATTCGATCGAGCCAAGATCTGTAACTACTGAAAGAAGAAATTTTAAATTACAAAAAAGAACTAAATCGTTTCTCAGATTCTTGAACAAAGCAGACGATAACATTGTTTTTAAAGAGAGTAAAATAAAAAATTATAAAAAAGGGTTAAAGAAGACATTTTTGGAAAGAATTGTATAAAAATGTTAAAAAAGGATAGAAAAGGATAGAAATAGATAGAAAAGGATGGAAGGGCGGCTGAAAAAAGTTATTTCGATGGAGAAGGAAGAAAGGGAAGGAATGTGAATGATTTAGGAAAATAAAATGACGTAAAGAGTCTAAAAAGTATAAAAGTAGCAGAAAAGTTGAATTCGGTATTTGAAGAAGAAAGAAGTATATAGTGTTAGAGGAAGCATGGAAAATTATCATCAAGAGATGGGAAGATTGTAGAGTATTAAAAGTGGAACAAAAATTATGGATGTGGAAATATAAATATAAGTGATGGGCTCAAAAAGAGAAAGGTAGCACAAAAGGATGAAGAAGACGTAAGGAATGTCTTCAGCTTCCGGTCAAAGGTATTATATATATTATTCAAATTAGAAAAATCGTAAGAAGATAGGATGGGAAGCGTGAAGATAAAGCTAGACAAGAAGATGAAATATATAAAAAAAAATTAAGGTGGATGTATAAAATCAAATGGCGAAGTCCAACCGAATAGAAAGAGTAAGAAAAGTTGAAGGAAGTCCAAAAAAAATATTGTGAGGGTAAGTAAATATTGGACGCACAAAGAATTTGAAGAAGACATGCACATAATATGAAGATAAAAGATTCCATTAATGACTGATGAAGAAATATTTAGGGGTGAGTGAAAACCTACTGCGTAGATTGTAGAAGAGAGGAAATTTTGTTTAAAAGAGTTAGAAAGGGGCTTAGAGGAAACAAAAATGTTGAAATGCAATCCGGAGAAATAAGGTATTAGAGGAAAAATTAATGGAAAGAAGACATAAAGTGAAATAAAGATAGTGAAGAAGGGATTGGATTAAGATTAGGACATGGCTATTCTATGTAGAGGAGATAAGGAAAGTATTAAGAAAGGTGTGGAGAGGAGAATAATTTCTGGAAGAATTAAGTCAAAATTTTGTGACGCTACTATGAATAATAAAGAAGATGAGAGAAGTTTTAGAAAAATTGAAGAAAAATGTTGTTGCTATTACAGGACAAGTTTAAAACTTTGTGGAAAGGTAGTAAAGTATGACTTTGGGAAGAAATGGGTAGTTAATAAAGAAGTAAGTGCAATTTTCTAAGTGGTAGTTATTTTCGATTAGATTAGATACAGTTGAAAAAAAAGTGAATAAGGTAAAAGTGATGGTTCTAAAGGAAGAAAAAAATGAATGAAGAATATTTCTAAAGAAGTGAATAAGGGAAAAGTGATGGTTCTAAAGGAAGAGAAAAATGAATGAAGAATGTTTCTAATTAATTGAATAAGGTAAAAGTGATGGTCATAGAGGAAGAGAAAAATGAATGAAGAATATTTTTAAGGAAGTGAATGAGGTAAAAGTGATGGTCCTAGAGGAAGAGAAAAATAAAGGAAAAATATTTCTAAAGAAGTGAATAAGGTAAAAGTGATGGTTCTAAAGGAAGATAAAAATGAATGAAGAATATTTCTAAAGAAGTGAATAAGGTAAAAGTGATGGTCCTAGAGGAAGAGAAAAATAAAGGAAGAATATTTCTAAAGAAGTGAATAAGGTAAAAGTGATGGTTCTTAAGGAAGAGAAAAATGAACGAAGAATATTTCTAAAGAAGTGAATAATAGAGGAAGAGACAAATAAGTGGATATTTGTAAAAGAGAAGAATTTGGAAGTCAAAATGTAGGATATGAATGGAGGAAAGTTTTGATAATATTAAAGGAAAGAAATTAGCTATAAAATATAAATGGATATTGAAATAAAAATGTATGAATGAGTGATAGGAATGGTAGAATAAAAAGAGATAAAAAAAGTGGGATGGGATACAAATTCTCAAATACTGATAGATGGAAAGGAAGGAAAGTGAAGTGTAGAAATGGACAAAAGGGAAGGGAAATTAAATAGCTCGTTGAATCGAGGTGTTTCTTGAGAAAGGAGAGCATTATCGTGTTCTGAAATTGCAATAAACTCGGTAACCTTGTCCGTTTACGGCTTTGGGGGT